>JAQHUG010000350.1:625134-654801 GCA_028555095.1 Dicrostonyx torquatus | reverse complement strand
AACCTGTTCTGTATGGATGCACACCTTAGACCGAGATGGAGAGGGGAGGATCTTGGGCTTTCCACAGGGCAGGGTATCCTGCCCCATCTTAAGAAAACAGGGGGTGGCTCGTGGGGTAGGGTGGAGTGGGGGGGGGCCTGGGCCAAGGGCAGTAAATGTAAAGTTTTCTTTTAAATTTAATAAAAAATGAAAAAAAGACAAACATGGCATGTACTCACTCGTAAATGGATATTAGCTATACAATAGCTATATAATAAATAATAATTATGCTATAATTCACAGTACCAGAGAGACTAGGAGAGTTCATGGGTGAGCACCCAGATATCACTGGGATGGAGAAGATATTTCATGAATGGACTGAGGGCAGGTGGGGATGGGAACATGAGTGATTAAGTTGGGGGGTTACAGAGGGGGACTCTATGGAGGACCTTTCAAGGGGATGGGAGGAATTTTGGGGTAAGGGGAATCTGGACACAAAACAATCCCCCAGAAATGTATGGGGACGACCCCAGCTTAAACTCCTAGCAATAGAAGATAAGCAGCCTGAACTGGCTGTCTATTGTGATCAGATTCGTGTCTGGCCCAATTGTTATGTGCAGGAGTCATCCAGCAACTGACAGAGGCAGAGGTTGAGGCAAAGACATGAGAAAGCGGATAAAGAAGTAAAGGAGCCAGAGAGGTCAAGACACCACAACTCACACAATCAACTGACCTGGGCTCATGAGGGTTAGCAGAGACTGACTGGACAACCAGGGAGCCTATATAGAACCGGCTTAGGTGCTCTGCCTATATGTTCAGTTGGTTAACTTGGCTCTCTTCGGAAATACCGTCTCCAACTCTTTTACTGGCTTTTGGGAACTTACTTCTCATACAAGGTTGCCTTGCCCAGCCTTAATACATGGGGAGGCGCTTAGTCTTACTGCATCTTGTTATGCCATGTTTTATTGATACTCATAGGAGACATGCCCTTTCCTGAATGGAGATGGAAGAGGAGATTGAGGGTGTGAGGGGGGTGTGAGAGAGAGGGACTGGGAGGAGATTGTAGGGGGTGACTGTGGCCGGGGTGTAAAACAAATAGATGAAAAAAAAAGAGTTACTGTGGCCATAGTGTCTCATCACAGCAATTGAAACCCTAACCAAGACAGTACACAGTCTCATGTTTCTATATTTAGCTTTTCTATATTTATATTAAGTACTAAAAGCTGACTTTGATTCTCACACATAGTGTGTAGTCAACTTCATTTCTCTAAACATTTTAATTGCATCTGAACTTATGACAAAGTATGTCTTACAAATTTTACATTGTAAAGTGGTTCTATAAAATAATATATCTTTCACATACAAATTAGAATTTTTTTCACATATCTGCCTTGGAAAAACATGAAGAATTTGGTCCAAATATCCCATGAGGCCAGTGATCTGCTACACACTGAATGAAAAAGTCTAGTAAGAAACGTTGGTTTCTACTTCCTTTTCTTAGTACCCTATCCCCTATGCCATGCTGCTGCTGTGAGGCTCACATTGCCTGCTTTGCAGGAACCAGAACAGACCTAGTTTCCAAAGACTAGCTGCTGTTGTTATGAGCTCCTACAGCTGAGCATCTCCAAGTCCAACTAGGCCTTAATGTTTTCAGAATTCCCACTCTCAGAGTTATCCTCTTTTGAAACATCACCCCTTTCCATTGATGTCAGAAGAAATTCTCTATTTTAGATACAGTTCTACAAACATCTTTAGAGAAGATAAATTTTATGTGGGAATTATTATTGTTAATAAAAGCTTTGGAAACTACAGGATTTTAATTTGCCTTCAGATATTTGCATCAAGATGTAAAGTCTTATAAGGACCAGAATAAGTCAGCAGATGAGATTCATTGCTTTATTTCTTGGTGGTTGTGTGGAGATGCTGGAGAATATAAATATTTAAAAATGAGCATTCTCATCTAAAAACTGCATAATTGATCAAACATCTCTATTAACCAAAATCACTCTAAAAAGTTTATGAATTTATTTATCACATTGTAAAGTTGACAGCATAGTAATTAAAGTAGCATGGAAAATTTAGTAAAGTTGATAGTATTCTCAAAGTAATTCATATAACTTTATTGTGGTATACATAATTATGGCCAATAGGTGTAAAAGGTAGCTGAACCATGGTAAATTTGAAAGTATAGGTGATAATGTTAATGGTATTAACATCAAAGTTTATCTGTTTATCACTGTATGTCACTAATACCAGGTGACTTTCTGATTATTTTCATTACCTGGGTTTGAGCTCAGTGCTTGCTGTTCAAATACTCTACTGATAGCAGCTACATCTTAGCCCCTATAGAGACCCTTTTCAGATTAGTCACAGATGCACTCTCTACAGTGATCTTTTGTGTTTTTTTTAAAGCTCACAGTAAAAAACAAGTCTCGACAATTTGTTCTGTTTGTCACTCGATTCTTCTTTTCTGTGACATTTATTCCATAGCAAAGTTATTTGTTTTTGCTTTTGTTTTTTACAGAAAAGGTTTCTCTGTGTAACAACCCTGGCTGTCCTGGAACTCTCTTTGTAGACTAAGCTGAACTTGAACTCACATTGATCTGACTGCCTCTGCCTCCTGGGTACTAGGATTAAAGGCATGCACCACCACCACCCATCACATTTTTGAACAAATAGTAAAGTATGGAAGCTTAAAACTCTAGGTGAAAAGAACATGGTCAGCTGTTTGCCAGTCTTGTCTGGTTATGATTACACAATGCAGAAGGAAAAATTGCTGTTTTATCTTTTCTCAGTTACTTAGTGAATCAGAAGAGAGGTTACGAGGAAGCCACAGCTAATGACAATGACAGGCACATGTCTTACCATGAGCAGATGAATGCAAAGACCAGATTTGAAAACATAGTTTCTGTGGGAAAACAGATTTATGTTTCTACTGAATGAGTATGACAGGTTTCAGTGACATCTGGTGATGGTGTGTCCTCTGGATTTTGCTTTATGAATGCAATTAATGTGAACTTATCCATATATGCAAAATATGCTTAATAGTTAAAATCTGTATTGGTTTGCACCTCTTGAAAGACAAATCTCCTAGGGGAAGGAGAAAGAGAATTTCAATTATATGGGCCAGTCTTGCTTACATGGCTGGGGATTGGGGAGTGGAGATAGGGAAAAGGTGAATGCTTTTAGCCTTCAGTGTCCTTCCAGTGCTCTCAAAGACATGGAGAAAATGACTTGGTTTTTGCATGTAGGGGCCAGCTTGTTCAGGAAACTGTGTCATACAGAAAACAAAATGCATAAACAAACTCCCCTCCAGGAAGCTGAGCTTAACAATTGCCTCATTAACAAGATCTAGCGAGGACAGGAAAAGAGTGAGAAGCCAATCACTCGCTATTACAGTTCTGGACAGATGAAGTCCTTCATTGAAGTCGCCCCAAACAATGCTTGTAGTGTCGATTTGACAAAGTGGCCTACTTAAGAGGAAACTCTCTAGCTATCAATGGGAGGCAGATGCACCGTATCTTAGGGCCAAATACAGTCCCTGAAGCTTGACTTTATCAGAAGACACAAGACACAGGACATGGCAGCTATATCCACCGGGAATTAAGAGAGACAGGCAGTGAATGTAATCAATAGCCTGACCAAAGATCTACACACAAGTCATAGTTGCTTTCAGCTTTGTATTTCTTATAAGTTATTTACATTAAAGTGTTCTTGTACTGGTACCTCAACAGAAGTTTTTCTGATTCCTAATTTATGGAAATTATATACCTTTTAGGAAACATTGTACAAGACATGTCAACAAAGTCTTAAACATCATGGTGGTAGTTTAAGTTTTTAAGAGGCTGAAATCTTCTAGTTAGGGTTCTTTCATGAGTAATTCATTAGTGTGGTGTTTTCCCTTCTAGTTTTATATGGGATATTTGTTCAAATAAACCAGAGATCAGAGATGCCAGAATCCACACTCAAATTTGTGTTTCCTGACTACTTTCTGTACCTATTTCCTTTAAAAAGTTTCCCATCCACAGAATGCCCTCTCCCACACACTATATTTAGTTAATATCACTCTTCCCAGTACCCATATTTGTTTCTGAAATAGATATCTCAATCCTTCCCCAACCGGCACACCCAAGAACACTGAAGTCCCCTTTCTGAAGCCAATGAAAGCAACCACAGGACATTGGCAGTGCTTTCATTGTGGCTGGGCAATAGTACAATTAATTATCATTACCTTCAGTTTTTAGTGGCTTACCAGAGACATCACTTCTCAAGACAGGTTCTTGGTTAAGCTCTTTAGTAAAGCCTGAGAGATTTCCTCTTGAATCTGAGCTTTGTGCTTCTCTCCTAAGCATCACTGAGACCAGAGTGATTTGTCAGGTATCGCTTGTGGGGCAGTGGGGGGCGGGCACTCTCGCCCTGGTAGGTTCAAAGCAGCCTTTAGTACTTAAGGAAAATAGGGAATTCTGCTTCCTGGGTGTAAACATGAAATTTCTGTGTTGAGAATGCAACGGGCAGATTTGATCAATACTTCTGTAAAAGTGCAAGTCTCCTTTTTAATCTATACAGGCAATGCTTTTCTTTGAGCCCCCTGGCAGACTCTATCTACAAATAATTTTGAGTTATAGTTGTTCTAACTTCACAGATCTTACTCATACCACACTCCCTTTCAAATACGTGGGAGTGTGACCTGAGTAAGCACCATAAAGCCAGAGCACACACTTCGCTTTGTAAGTGGACACCATTTCAGACAGGACCAGTGCAACCTCATCACAGTCTGAAATAGAATGATGACATATTAAACAAAACATTGAAATGGAAAAAAGAAATCACTCTATTGAAAAGAAGTGGATTTCTTCTGAGAGTCTGGCAGCAAGGCGTGATGTTTAAACATAATGATAAAATGCAGAGTCACTACTGACACAATGGCAGCAGGCAGCATCAATTTTGGTGGACAAGCAACAGAAAAAGTTGAGGAGATCTAGAAAGATACAATATCCATGATTTAGGTCCACTGCAAGCAACTAGTGCTCAACCGTGTTGGTTTTTATATGGCCTTCAAGGATGAATGTCAACTATGATCATTTTGGAGTCAAATAAAAAATTGCTTTTGCCTGACTGTTGATCAAAAGTATGAAATGGAAAAACTGAAAATAAACCAACAAACATACTATGTTTACACACAAAGTAAAAGAATTCTCTCAGGGACATCAGGGAAGGTGGAATACTATAACAATGTATGATCTATTGTTATACTATTCCACCCACCTTAATGAGGAACCCTTGGGCGTTGCTACACCATAGCCTTTGGAATCCAGGTTTCCTCCCACTTTCATCGTGTCACAGGGCTTGCGCTGCTCAATGTATTCATTCATGGTGGACTCCAGGAGGAAGGCGAATTTGCCCTTGGACTTGCGGACACGAGCCACGCCCTCAGCTGTAGTCCTAGTGAACACAGACGGCTCTGCTGATCGCATGTAGGTCCACATCTTTTCATACACTGCTATTTTTGATCTCTGGAGGAAACGCAAATAAAATTAAATACAGGAAAAAAGGGAACAGCATGTTAATACGAACCAAAGCGAAGTTATGGTGAGTCTTTTGGTGTCATTCCATTATCCATTATTCAGTTTTCCTGGCAGAAACCCAACTCTTCAGAAGTTCAACTCTTCAAATTCTTTTAGAAAATCAACCAAGTGACAGACATTTATAGTGATGATTTAAAAAGCATGTACCACATGTCCTAGTAATGATTACACTCTACTGCTTCCCTGGATATTATTGTTGTTGCTGTTGTTATTATAGGTAGAAGGTTCTGAAAAGCATTGAATATTTCAAACCCCACATCCTATCATATTGCTGATGAGGCTGAGAAAGATCAGGTCAGACCTGATTGCTGCTTCTGTGAAACTCTTCTCAATTCTTCATTTGCGTTGCATTAGAGACATTTTATTTATATTTATAATTTTTTCAAGACTCAAAACTTTGGTTCACACCAATTCAGCCCTTGAACATTAAAGAGACAGAGGAAAAACTGAGTACCCACTGAACAGTATCCAAGCTCTAGACGACTCACTCACCTTGAGACTGAATCTGACAACATCAACAATTAGGACAACACACTGGGCTTTAACGAGGATAAAGAGACGTGATTTCTGCTTTCACACTTCATTTGGTGTCAGTCTCTTCATGTGTATCTTCCCAAGATGCTTATTCATTTTTTAAGTTATTTTGTCTACCTTTATTACCCTTACTACTTAGTTTACTTAAGCTTTTTGGATTTTAAACTGAAATTTTAGTTAATTATTAATATTAATCTGTGTGTGTGTATGTGTGTGTGTGTGTGTGTGTGTGTGTGTGTGTATTTAGGGGTTGGGTGCCAGCCCCTCTGTGTGGGGGTCGAATGACAGCTTTAGGGAATCAGTTATCTCCTTTCATGGGTTCTAGATCTCAAACTCAGTTTTGAGGCTTTTGCAGTGAGCACTTTCAGTTACTGAGAGGTCCCAACAGCTCCCCAAATATATTTTTTATGTGAAAAAGAGCCACATGAACTTAGAGGTTTCCAAGAGACACATCTGGTAAGATAGGAACGTGCCAGCAAGTATTTTTTGTTTGATAGCTTACTACCACAGACCAATGCTCATAATTGCATTTGTTTTATGACAAAGAATGTGAGAAATGAACAATCTAGAAGAGCTTTTGAAAAGTTTTGATGCTACTCACACTTGAAAAAATATTCCATAGTATAGAGATTGTGGTGAGTCTGTGTGTGTGCATGTCTACTCTTACATGTCTATACCAGTATGCATGCATGAACATGTGTGTGAGGTCATAGGTCAACTTTGGGTATCTTTCCTCAGGTTCCATCCACCGTTTTTTGAGACAATGTTTCTCATTGACCCGCCAGGATTGTTAGGCTGGTCAGTCTGTCTTGAGGACCTGCCTCTTCTGCCTTTCTGGTGTTGGGACTATAAGCCTACAACACTATGTTCAACTTTTTAGGTGAGTTCTGGGTATCAAACTCAGGTCCGTATACTTGCACGGTCAACACTTTGCCAACTGATCTGTCTTATAGCTCCAGTTTGAAAATATACTAAGAATACAAGAAAAGTGCTAACTCCATGGCAGCTTTCCAGTTATTGCGAAATGCTACGTCAAATAAGACAACAAAAGGAAACACAGTAGTGTGGAGAAAAATTAGGATTAAAAAATTTTAGGACACTGATAAATTTTTGAATGTTTACTTTTTTCATTGCGTATATGTTTGTTTATGGTGTACACGTAAGTGCATACATATTATCATATATGTGGGAAAGTGTGTGTGAGTGTATGGGCACGCAAGTGCACATGCATGTGGCAGTCTGAAACTGATACTGGGATGATTCAATATCAATTGGTTGTGCTACTTTATTCATTGAGGCAGGGTGTCTCAGTCAAACCCAGAATCTTGTTAGCTAGTTTGCTCTGGAGAATCTGCTACCTCCATCTTCCAAGAGGCCGGAGTTTCAGGTTGGCAGTCTACCATTTAGGTAGGTATGGGGACTCTAATTACTGAGAGATTCATCTAGCTCTGAAAATCCACTTCTGTACAACTAATATGAGGAAAATTACTGCTGAATTCTCTTTAAAATTAAGGAATAAAAGATGAATGTACATAGTGTTTGTGATAACGTTAGGTGGCCTAAGCAGAAGTTTTGAAGGGCAGACTCAGGGGGAAGAGATCAGATGAAAGCACACTCATGGGAATGCTGGGCTTATCTCGTCACTCCGGCAAGGTTTAGAAATATTGAGTCTGACTGAAAGTGCACTGACTCGGACGAGATCACACAACAGGCAAACTTTAAGGAGAGTCAAAAGCATAAAACCAGAAATAACAGCCTTGGGGGCTGCAAGCATGTTTGTTAATGGGTGAGGCCAAGCAAATATTCACAAATTTGATGAGATGGGCTGAAATCAGAGATATTCTGCAGACCCAGAAAGCTAATAAGCACACGATTATGGACATTTTACATTTCAAAATCTTTCAACTGTGAATCTAATTAAAATCAGGCATGGAAAAAATAGATATGCTCAAGGTAGTAAGTATAGATCATATAAGAGTCAGTTTATAAAAATTAGAAATAGCAGATCTGTTCATTTCATCATTATTATGCAACAATGTTCAAGAGGCCACTGATTTAAAGCATTAATGTATTAGTTCAAACAGTCCTTAGAATTTTAACAAAGCTATTCTCATTCCTTACATACGAAGTATTGTACATACCTGCATTTAATAGAAAATGTATAGCATGCATTCTGATGGACATTTAGTTACTTTCTATCTGTTAGTGGTATAGGCATCAAGGCCTGTGTTCTGGGGACATCTCATCTGTATCTTAGTTGATAATATTTTAAACCCTGAGCTCACTTATTCCTCCAGTTTACTGATGACAGAAACAAAATTCAATTTGGTTTGTCATGAAAATCAGTATCTGAGTTAGGTGTGTAATATAAAATGCTTGAATGGCATGGCTGTCAGGAGTGACATGTACAATGCTTTGGAAAGTATAAGCTTAACAAGGTGTGCAGAACCCCAAGTATAGGGAGTTTCATAAGAGGGAGAAGCCAAGGCAAGTTCATGTGTAATTTTACCCCAAGAATGGCCTACATTGTTTTTGCAGTGGTAAACAGCAATGCTTTCTTGTGTAGTGTTGCCTGTGGGTCACTCACTGCCTGAGATGGCTGACTGGAGCTGACAGATGTGCCATTACTGTGTACTACAAGAAAGCATTTTGGACAAGTATAAAAAGACCCTTCAAATTCTGTTTCTTCTGCTTATCAGACAAATGGTTTATATAAACTAGGTCACCATGAATGGGAACAGAGGGTAGGAGGCAGATAGGGTAGAAAATAATGTTGTTTTTATCAGAAGACCCAAATGTACACATTCTTGAAAGAGTTTTGCCTGAGAAAATTACTTTTTGTCCCATTTGTGTTTGGAGTGTTCTGTAAAAATAAATACCCAAACTTATAAAAATCTTCCCATTTTAAAACTGAAATTTGGCAAGAAAGAATTAGAGGCTTTATTGGGGTTGAGCTTGTATGAGAACAGTCAAACAATGGAGACAGCTTTCCTTGCTCACACGTGTTTTAATTGATACAAGCTCTTATCTATCTCACCAGTTTTCAGAATTTGAACAGGAAAAAATAAAACTTTTTATAAGAGTAAGAGGTCAATATTTGCACTGTGTTGTCTGCTAAAGAGCTTTACAGTGAGCTATCATTTGTTTTTTCCAGGTACCAGCACGATACGTCTTTTCTCTTTCATTATCCAAGGCAATGTCATGAACCTGCCAATTCTATCATTTAACAGACACCATTCATCACTTCTCTGTGGAAGGGAAGTGACAGCATTCTATTCTGATACAGAATTGTTTCCAGGAAATGTCAGTAAATGCTACCATCGCTTCAGTAAATTAAGAGAAGTCTTGACTGAGTAACTTTATCCAGACAATATTAATAACATCTTCTGTCATAAAAGTTACTTAGTCATTCAGAAAAATTCACAAATATTTTCAGATTATTTGAAACCAATATTTGTGGCTAATACTCAACACCAAGCTCAATACTCATTGGTTTGTTTCATCAACTTTTGAGTGATTTGGTGTTGATTTAGATTTATATAAATACTTGTAATACTATAGAATCAAAATGAAAATGAAAATTCCCTTCTTAAAAGGTATCTAAATAAAAGTCAAGTAAATTTAAAGCTAGATCACAGAGCATAAATTTGGCTTTATTTATTTTCAAGTTACTGAGAAAAATGACATATGTCACTCTCTCTCAGATGCTGTTGAAAAATCCAAAAGATAAGAGCTATAGTTGCTTTCAAATAAAAAGCTTAGAAAATAGTAAAATATCTCTCACATTCTGTATAATTGATATTATTTAGAATAATATCAACTAATTTATATTAAATACAAAATATATTCATTATCATCCACTTCAATATCTATGAAAATGTCACATTGGCCACCTTTTAATATTTTGGCCCCTAATTCACAAAAGAAGCTGGTAGTATCTGTGAGCGTACATTGCTCAGTAGGTTTTGTATACCTAAGAAGAAGCAAATTAGAAGGGAACTCAAAGAAAAGAAGGGATATTTGGAGTAGGAAAGGACCAATAAAAAGGGAACACAAGGGACATGAAGAAGACTGTAGGTGACAGGGAGACATTGAGAAGAAAAAGCATAATAGCACATCTGAACAAGATCCCAGAACTAAATTAGTTAATTTGTTAACTTAAAAACAACACAGCAAAACAAAATAAAACAAAAAAAAACCAGCCAGGTAGTGATAGCCCATGCCTTTAATGCCAGTACTCAGGAGACAGCATCATCTCTGTGAGTTTGAGGCCAGCCTGATTTAGAGAGCTAGTTTAGACTGATGATTATTTTAAATATCACCATAGAACCTTTGTCCAACAACAGATGGGAACAGAGGCAATGACCCACACTGGAGCACTGGACTGAACTCCCATGATCCAGTTGAAGAGTGGAGGGAGTGAGAGTATGAGCAAGGAATTCAAGACCATGAGGGGTCATCCACTGAGACTGTTTGCTTGAGCTAATGGTAGCTCACCAACTCCAAATGGACTGGGAGTGAACAAGCATGGGAACAACCAAACCCCCCTGAAGGGGGTTGACAGCTGAGGCAGACTGAGGGGCCACTGATAGTGACACTGGGATGTGTCTCTACTCGCATATACCGGTTTCATGGGGTCCTATTCTCTTTGGATGTAAAATTTGCTCAACCTAGACATAGTAGGGAGGGCCTTGGACTTTCCACAGGGCAGGGTGCATGGTACTCCTTTAAAGTGGGAGGGATGGGCGGTCTGTGGAGGGAGAGGGAGGAGACTGGGAGGACGAGAGGAAGTAGGAATTTGGATTGGTATTTTTTTAAGTAATTAGAAAAAAGGAAAAGAAGAAAGAAGAGTCTGCACTTTTTTTTTGCTGCATTTGAGCATCAAATACAGCAAGTTAAATGTAGTCTGTCTTTGAAAAGAGAGGTTTACTTTCCATTTTTATATTCTTGACCACAAGATAGATACAATTCTAATCTTTTTTTGAAGTAAAATTATCAGAGTGCTAGTAACCCTGGAATGTTGGGTAAACCATGTTATTTCTCAGAGAGGTTTTATCTTGCAGTGTGTATCAGTTTCAGTAAGTTAAGATTATGATTATAGAAACCTAGAAAAACCCACCAAGAGTAAACTCAGCTGTTGTCATTGTGAATTCCAATCCACACTATTGTTATAAGTGTTGTAAACATTGCCTAGAATTCAGAATTATGAAGGTGCTATTCTTACTCCTGTGACTTACTCGGAAGAATTCTTTTGTTGATCCCGAATCTAGTGTTCCATATGCAATTTCTGTTTGCTTGGCCAGGTCTTCTGCACTTTCTATGGGAGAGACCATTCTCTCCACCGTCAGGAAAGCAGCCAGATTGGCAGTGTAAGATGATATGATGATGAGTGTGAAGAACCACCAGACGCCTCCAACAATTCGACCTGACAGAGATCTAAACATGGATAAAATTATACAGTTTTTCCCTTTCTAAGTCACAGAAAGAAAAAAGAAATATCACCAATTCTCAACCATATTTAAACGTTACAATTTCAAATATTGTGTTATTTTCTGCTAGTCTACTTAAGAATGTGGCTCATATTGATGCACAATGGCACACTTCACATTACTACTGAAATTAAGTGTCACTGAAGACATGGCAAATGGATTTGTTGTTTTATTGGCAGAACTGTCCTCTCTGGCAGATAGCAAATGGAATATAGCTTAATGTCCTCTGTGCCCTCTCTGATAGTTCATCATCTCTGAGGTAGGATGCAGCCACTGATAAACGACAATACGGTACTCTGGTTTTGTAGGCAATGTTTTAGCCTGTTCATGTTGCAGACAATGGGAGATTAGATTTTAAACTAACAGAGTTTAGATTTTCTGGCCAATGGTAGATACCTTCCAGAGACTGAGGGAGAGCCCATCAGGATGACGCTGGACTAAGTGAGATGAGAAGATTTGGCCTCAAGAGACCTTACTTTGAGATGAGGAGTTGTCCTAAAAGAATATTTTATGCTGGCATAGCAGTGTCTACCAAGGCTGTGTAGGAGGATGTAATTAACAGAAGAAAAGTTAAATATGATAACTTTAAAAAACTACAGGGAATATTGTTCATAATTAATTTTACTAATTTTTACCATTAAGACAGGGTCTCTCTCATTATCTAGTCCAGACTGGCTTGAAACTCACTATGTGGCCCATAGTTTTCTTATACTTGGAGCAATTCTCCTGCCTCAGCCTCCTGAGTGTTGTGGGTAAATCACCACATCTGCTGAGTAGCTTTAAAACGTAGAGTTAAATTTTTTAAAATTTGATTGTATTTATCTATCTGTGTATTGGCATGTGCATTATGTTATACATATACACTATGTCATACATAAGGAAGTCAGGGGACAACGTGAGGGGAGAGTTATTTTCTTCTACCAGGTCGAGTGTAGCAATTGGATTCAGACCTCTGGGTTTAGTCTGAACAAACTCCCCAGTCATAAACACTTCTTGTTTTATGTAAAACAAACTTGGAATTTTCTGTGGTTCTTCTATGCCCTGCTCCCTTTGCTAAATTAAATCAGGTCATTTGTGATTCAAAATGTGGCACCTGCTAGTTTTAACTTAGTATAGTCTTAACCTTCACTTCAAAAAACTTGGTTTGCTCTGATCCTTTCTTTTTGCCTCTTAATCCTATATTATTGAAATTTAAGCAGATTTTTTTCTTTGTCATTTCTTGAGTCTTAATTTCAGATGAATTGGTTACAAAAGGCCTTCTTTTGGAAACACATATATTTCTAAACATGTATATTTTTTCAAATATACAAAATCCGACATTTTGCTTCTAATTCTTTTAGTTACTCTTGTGGGAGAAACCAATCTTTTTTTTTTTATGCGGCAAACTGGAGCTTTTGTGTTACAATAGCACAGTGGCAGGAAAGAGAGGAAATCCGGAGAGCCATGCAGAAGCAGCTAGCTCTTACCCCGATGCCCAGCTTCCTTAAATGTTTCCTGAAAAACCATCTACATCTACTATAAAGCACACCATTCACGTTTTCAGAAACCCCAGAGGAGAGATTTCCCTTAAGTTATGTGAGTTCAACAACAATTTTTGATACAGATCACAATAACAGCCACAGCAACAGTTTTTGGATAGAAATACCATAAAAATGGGTGTTAGTCTACAGTTTAGATTTGGTTAACACCTGTAAAGCTACTCAATTAAAAGTATTGCAACATAATTTTGGGAAGAGGCAGTGAATCGTATAATTATTTTTCTGTTGAGGAAGTTGCTTCTTTTAATGCATCTATGTTTTGTGGTAGCTTAGAAGAAATTAGTTATAAATTAGGATTATGAGATAATTGCTATTGTTTTCTGCATTTCAGATACTGTTCTGACTCAGGGAGAAGACAGAGAGAAACTCTGGAGAAGAACTGGTGAAGAGTGTCAGTTTTGAGACTAACCTGGGTGAAATGTCACATCCTTGCTGCATAAAGGCACCCAGGGAAAACCAGAGGCTGTTAAAGATGCCAAACTCATTAGGAGGCTGGTCGCTGGGACCTTCCTTTCCATCCTCGGGCTCCTCCGTGTGCCACTCATATGGGCTGAACCTACTGACTAGGAATAAGACCACACTGACACCGATGTACGCAAACACTATGCACATCCAGATCTCATAGGCCAGAGGGTCCAAGAAGGAGAACACTCCTGGTTTAGATTTCTGAGGCTTTTTGATCATTATAGAGATGCCTAAACTCATGAAAGGCTTAGAGAAATCGATGACCTCCTCACGCACCAAAGTGATTGTCAGAGGAGCAATAGCAATCTCCGCTTTCTGTGAGAGAAAAGACACAAGGAAATACACATCAGCAAACTCCATGGGGCAATTAGCAGTAGAGTGATCAGCAGAGTTTGACAGTCTTGCATTCATTTTTTTAAAATAAATTTGGATGCCATCAGTAATAAATCTCAATTATAGGTAATAAAACACGTAGTAGTTTGCTTTCATGACATACTACTTAAATCGCATCAAATCTTTCTAGTTGACAAAGGTTTTTTTTTTTTTTTTTTGAGACAGTATCCCACTATGCAGTTTATGTTGGCCTTGGATTCATGATCCTCAGCTTTCCCAATTGTTGGGGTTACATAATGTTGTGCCCACCTGCAAAACTATTGTCAAGGGTATTGGCTGATCAGTGTTTGTCTCATCAAAAACTGCCTGTTCTTTTGACAACATATTCCAGTTCAGTTCACATACAAAAATCTGGAAGCTGCCATTTGCTTCCTGTGATACATACACATTATTTGATTTTTTCTTTCCGATATTCTTTTAAAATAAGATAGTAGCTTTAATTCTCAGATATCAAAGTCACAAGACCCCTTTCCATTGTTTGGTGACCCTTAGTTATTTTTTCTGTGTCTCTAAAATGGGACAGTGCTTTTGCCTGTTTACCTACCAAACCCTAAATTAGACATAGCGAACACGTGCTGATGTAGTCTTTATGTGATGCAGACTAAAGTACTTTAAATGACAGTTTCCTGCTGCGTATCTGGACAGAACCAAGACTGAGTGAGTTTTCCACACTGTGGTAGCTCTTAGACTTGAGTATGGCAAACATCTTGATTAGAATTATATAAACTGTGCCATAAAAACTAAACTCTGGTCTGAATGACAAATTAAAATAGAATTTTATTTACTTTAAAGGAAAATAGTTCTCATCAAAATAAGAGCAGGCACATTTAGACACAATCTTCCCCAGAGGCTACCAGTTTTTACACGATTTTTTAATTCTGAAAGATGTGTATGTGTGTGTTCATGTGGACAGGTTCCCTTAGAGGTCAGAATAGGGAGCTAGAGTTGCAGCTGTCTATGAGCTGTCCAACAGTGGTGCTAGGAGCTGACTTCTGGTTCTTCATTCTTTTTGCCAAAAGCTGTTAAACACTGACCTTTTGTACTTTTAATTTTTAGATTTATTTAGAGACAGCCTCTCCTAATTCACTGCTTGAGACTTGGAGCTTGGTATAGCGATCACAGCTCAGTACAACGGGTGAGAATGTGTGGACATTGTGTGCTAATGCTGAGGCTGCTGTGTGTGCTCTCTCTCACTACCTTTTACTGATTCATAGAATAGAGTGTTTGAGATGCTTCTATCGGATGCTAGATGAGATTTTTATTCTTAAACACCATTGCTGTGACAGTAAGGAATCACTTCTTCACTCCATCGCTCATACTACAGGCAATTTTAGTGTTAAGTGATTAACAGACGGCCCTTTACTCCTTGTGATCAAACACAAAGATGAACAAACATATTCTGAGAGAGAGAGAGACAAAGACAGAGAGAAAGAGGGATTGATTGAGGGAGTGTCCTGAAAGTGTATGTCAGGTTCCTATATCGTTGTATGTTAGCTCTCTATGTAAGTGGTGCAAGGCAAGCAATGTATAAAAATTACAGTAACAGTTTCCAAAAAGCTCTATAGTTTGTCATTTTACTCTCTAATAGGCTTTGTCTCGAAGAAAATGACCATGCTTTACCTCAAACCTTGCAAACTAGGCATTTGAGTATGCGTTAAGAAAAAGAAGAAAAGCAAGCAAGCAAGGAAAAGTGAAGAATCAAGCACAGACTATAGAAACCACACTAAAAAGTAGTCAGGGAACCTGTAAGAGACATGAAGATATTTCCTTTGGGACAACGTGGACAAATCAAGACATTGGTGTCTTCAAATCCTGCTGAAGAAACAGCTTGCTGTTACTAAGAGCCTCACGGCATCTCTTTGCTGTCACTGAGAATGATGTAATTTCAGGACTTTCTGTTACTCTGACATGGGTGTTGTTTATGATCTCTTGCACCATTTTTAACTATTATTTATGCAATTTCTCTCAAATAAAATATAGTCAGAACACTTGTGCAGAGATGATCTGGAAAGGACAGGACCTTGAGAGAAAAGACATATAAAAGATATCCCAGAAATTTTCCAGTAGATCAGCCCATCTAAAGCTAAGTAGAGATGGAGTTAGTAATCTGAAATTCTTCAAAATCGAAAGCTTTTAGGGGCAAATATTTAGTGGCATGTAGAAAATTCTATCCACATGTTTAGAATTGGGTCTCATACCCAGGATTCCCCATGATGACTGTGAAGATATGCTTAAAAAAGAAAAATTAAAAAAATTAAGTTTTCTGACCTAGCATATTTTGGGCAAAAGAATTTTGCCTGTGTTTCTAACAATTTGGATCATGCCATTTTCTGAAGTATTAGAAGTTGAAGTTTTAAGAGTAGAGTGTTAGGGACTCCTCCTCCAGAACTTAAAACCCATTATGACATCGTCAGTGAAACCCATGGTAAAATGTATTTTGCATATTATTTTTAATTTTAATTTTCATATTCCCTTCATGTGGAGTCAGTGAAACACTCTGTGAGTCTTCCCCATGGAAGTTAAACTGGTTGCTTTATGATAAGACCTATTTTCCTGTGTCTGCTGAAGTCTTAGCAACTGTATTGCACCCCGTGGGAAATGTTTCTCATGTCATCATTTGAAAACAGGAATGAGTGCAATCCTTCCCCTCAGATCTCAGGGAACCCAGTGGAATAGAAAATAAAAAGAGTGGAAGACCAGAGGGGATGGAGGATACTGGGGAACAATGCCCTCTAAGTCAACTGAGCAAAGCTCGCAAGAATCAGAGACTGAGGCAGAGAGCATAGGCTCCTTAGTATGTGAAAAAGTGGGTTTTAAATTTAAAAAATTGTTTTAAATAAATAAATAAAATAATAATAAAGGAATGAGATGCAGAATTTTTAAACTGCTTCATTGAAGTTCTAGCCAGGAATTTGATTTCTCCTGTGGCCTTTGCCTGTATCTTGAGTCTGTTTACTTTTTCCTGGGGAAGGATGCTTCTCCATGTAATTCCTCATTTCAAAAAGAGAATGTGTGGGGCTGGAGAGATGGCTCAGTGGTTAAGAGCACTGACAGCTCTTCCAGAGGTTCTGAGTTCAATTCCCAGCAACCACATGGTAGCTCACAACCATCTGTAATGAGATCTGGTGCCCTCTTCTGGCCTACAGGCAGGATACTGAATAAATAAATAAATCTTAAAAAAAAGAATGTGTGCTTTGAAAGTGGAATCTATGAACTACAAGATAGCATTTAGAGTATTTCATAATTCAGTTTGTACATTTATTTCTTTTATTGGTACCTGGATGCACAAACCTTGCTGTGTACTGTAGGTTTGGACTCTGCACTTTGAACACATTATATAATCACTGTGGTTTGATTGTTACACTACAGTGGCTGCCAAAAATGAGGGACCTTGATCTTGTTCATTGAGGCAGAAATTTCCTGCTGCGATTTGTTGGGACTGCCCTTGGCTATCTCTGTGTGCATTCCATGTCTAGTGTGCTTGCTAAGGGGAAGGGCACAGCATGCTGTGTTAGAGGCCTACTTTGAAAATCGTTCTAGCTTTTGTGTTTTGTTATGTATCCTTGAAAGAAAAGAGGGTACAGAAAGGTACATTATCTAAAATGTAAATTTACTGTGGCTCGAAGAATTGTAAGAAACACAATACTGATGAACATTTAGACTATAACAATTAGAAATTAGTTAAAAGACACTTATGAACAGTTATGAATAGCAAGGATACACACAATCAGATAACGTAGTCACTGACTTTATACTATTGGAAGGAATCTGCCAAGTAACAGGTTGTTCACTGATCTTTGAAGCTGTCTGTGGTCTACCTGTTAAAGATTCTAAAGCCAATGCCACTTTTGTTTTCATTACTTTCTCTGTGCTATGTGGAGACTTATTTATTTATTTACAGGTTTATGTAAGTAAATTCCTCATAAATAGGTTTGCTTACCCCATATACAAGCTCTCCTACCATCCCATTCCAGATTTTAGTGTCTGCATCCCTTGCTCCGTATTTTCCATCAGGGACAATGGCAATTTTATACTTGATACCGATATGTTTTGCAATTTCAGATGCCAAATCTACACAGTAGCCTTCGTACTTGTCATTTCCTTCAAACATTTCATGATTTTTCTTGTACATAACATAGGGGGATTCCTACAATGAGAGAAGCAGAACTGTAAAGGAGAAATTACAAAACATCTGAAAAACCTTTCTGTAACTATAGTTTCAGAATTTTTGACAAAAGAATATATTTATTGTTTATGTGATTTTATGTGGCTTGAATTTATTAATAAGATAGATGAATATAAATATACTTAGAACTGTGTTAAACTGGTTTGCACTGAATAATAAAATTAAATTTTAAAACTGTTTTTATTGATTGTTTTGTACCTAGTACTATGACTTTTACAAAATAAGTAAATCCATTAGAGTTTCTCTATGTAACCTTGGCTGTTCTGGAGCTTACTCTGCAGACCAGGCTGGCCTTGAACTCATAGAAATCTGCCTGCATGTGCCTCCAGTGCTGGGATTAAAGGTACATGCCATCACTGCCCACCTTCCTTTGTTAATTTTCTAGGGTAGAGTATTTAATCATTTTTAGCATTAAAACTGATATTTCCAACATATGAAATTGGAAATTATGAAGTGACCACTACAGTGTATTAAAAACCTATTCAAGGTCATGTAATTTCATATTCTGTACCTTTTCTTTTCAGGAAACCACTTCAAGTATGTTAAATAAGATGCTTTTTTCAGAGAAGGCGTTTGCTACAGTTTTTCAACTGAAGAAGCGTAAAGGCACATGTCACTATTTACTCGTGTTAAATTCACTCTGCTCCTGCTGTCCCACATTTTGACTTTAAGCAGGAAGTGTGCTTCATGGATTGTAGGTTTACTGTGAAGTAGGTCTTTAGGAAGCAGGTAGGGAACACACACTTAGATATTCCCATTTCGTTTTCTACATGAATGAGTCAGAGAATGGGAGCAAAATATTGAGAACATTATCATCATGTGCAATAGTTACCTGGTGTTCAGTAGTTGCTAAATTGTTTTCTTTGAGCCCACGCACACGCGCACACACACACACACACACACACACACACACACACACACACTTAAATAACAGCAGTTTAAGGCTTTACTTTTAGAGATGGTATAGCCATCCCACTGTGAATGATCTATTGGCACCTATCCATAAACAGAAAGATGGGTTTGATAGGTTTGTAGTACACAGTATGGAGGGAAATCCTGGACATATCTCAGTGTTTCATTTTCAGAAAAGTAGTAATGATATTGGTTACAACATTGTTGATATAATGTACTTACACCTTATGAAAATCATACTCTAACCTAATCAACTTAGGGTTGTCCTAAGTGTTTTTTTCTTTTCTCCACGAAAAACATTATCTGTTAAAGGATTGGAACTTGCATTTGGAGGTCTACAGTAGAAAACAGCTTGATCTATAGAGTGTCCAATAGGCCCACACTAATTCTGACTTCATTATAATTACCTTGCAAGCAAAGATCCCAATTTAAAAAATTAAGAAAATGAGGAAATTCCAGAAAATTGTATTTTATCATGGAGATACTTCCCATGATTTTGCAGTGGGAAACTATGTTACACGTCTTTATACTATTTCTAAATTATATCTCTGCTTGTCATGACCATGTGACCAGATCCTTGGCATTGGATGGATATACAAGACCAAATGAGGTAAGAAGTAAAATTTGCCCTTAATAAAATTAAGGTAAATGTTTGTCCCTTCTTTAATGAAGATTGCCTATTATTTTTAGAAAGAGGTCTGTATGAAAGCTCAACATGTTTTTCAAACTATGAATGTGATCATGCAAATTTTTGAGTAGCTGCAAAGGGATGAATTTTTAAACTATACAGTTTTAGGAGTTTTGTGAACAAGTTCTTTTCATTTTAGAAAAGACTAATTAACCCATGAAAGATTATATGGAAAACAGCAAAACCCACACATATAATAATATGTAAAATATGAGAGCTATATCTGAACAGTTAGAATATCCAGTAGAGTGAGCTATGCTAGTCCTCTCATTTGATACTAAGGTTGAAGGTCAAGTTTAAAGGGTCTTGAATACTTGAACATTTAGAAATTTTACCCCGCAATTAAGCATCTTATTTCATTAATTTTGTAAGAAATTTTGCCTTGCCCGTAATCTAATCAATTCTTCTAACATGGTGAATAGTTTACAGAACGAAAAATTTTAAGTTCATTATTTAATCAAGCATTTATTTATTTATTTATTTATTTTTGGTTTTTCGAGACAGGGTTTCTCTGTAGCTTTGGAGCCTGTCCTGGAACTAGCTCTTACAGACAGACTGGTCTCGAACTCACATAATCAAGCATTTATTAAACACATGCTTTGTGTCAGGCAATTTATAGGAAGATAGAGCTAGTAACAGAAAAAGGGTTTGTCCTTCATCTCTTTGTGATCAAGATGATTGTAAATTCTTTGTGATAAGAGTAGAGGGAAACTAGTGGTGGGAACAGCAGATTTATTGTAAAAAAAAAGTAATTTCTCTTCCTGACTTTGAGCTTTCTTTGTGCTAGGTGCAATGCTGAGTTCTTGAGGTATATACTTTGATTTACATTTTGATTGCATCTTGAAGTTAGCATGTTTCATCAAGCGGGCAGGAAACTTGAGAGTCATGGAAGTTAAGTGAATATTCAATTTCATTTGCTTAATAGGTGACAGAAATGGGAGTCAGGTTTGAAACATCTGGAAATTCTTGCAGTTGTTACAGTATCCATCAAGAGACTTGCAGTTAACTGGGATTTCATATGGTTTAACAAGAGAGGGAACAAAATTAAAGAAAAATATTTCAATACCACCAGGCAATGTAATTTTTATGATATTTTGAGTAAAGAGAATAGATGAAAACGTTTTCAATTGCAGTAACTGCCCTGTCCTCCTGATCATCATTTTCTGACTGAATAGGAATAGTCTGACTAAAAAGTTGTGTTGAATTATATTGATTCAGACATTCAAAACAAAAGTATGGTAAATAAACAGGCTATTTGTCTGTGGCAGGCACATGTATGTGTGAGTGAAATATTTATTTAGGATCTTCTTTGATTTTTTTCCCAATTCCTTCTGTACAACTGAGCTTCAAGTCTGTTTCCTGCCAAACATGCCAACTAAGGTCGGAAAACTGTTCATCTTACTGAGGAGTCTATTTAACAGTTACCTAGATGACATTCAGGCTCAGAGATGCATACAGCAAAAGACAAACAAAATGACTACACGCTAGGGGACAGGGAAAACAAAGGTAGAGAAGGCTGGGGACTTTTTATAAACCTTTAGCAGATTCCTGAGTGTGTTTCCGTTCTTTCATGTCAAATCCATGTGAGTCACACATCATTAGCTCTCAGCTCTTCTGTAACAAATTAGCTGCTGCTAGTTTTTAAAGCTTTGCACATGGATAAACCTATCAAGTTTTAGGGTTATTACAGGTAACTAAAATACCAATTACCACCAAGGCAACATAACCCTGTGAGGTTACTTCGGTCGGGGCTTTGTGGAACATCTTTGTGAAGTAGCCATGCAGAATCTCAGTGTTCATCTATGATTAACAATGGGAACATCTGAGGAGAGAAATCTAACTTGTTTCTTTATTGCCAACCACTTTGCTGCTGGTATCACTTCTTCACGGCGAATCATTCATTAAGGTAAGATCTGTGATGGATGGTGTTCTACACCTTCTGGACTACTTAAGGAAGAGAATCAAACTCTGTCTGAACTTGCAACACTAGGTCTTGCTTATGAAAATGTTGCCACAAATTAATTAGAATGATTTTAAACTTGAATTCATTTAAACTTAATATAATCAATAGAATATATTTCCCCACTGAAGTGTTTTTTTTGTATTATTGGTTAATTTCACCATTATAAACAACCATTATAAAATTATTGAAAATGGAAAAAAAATTAGAATTCTATTCCAAGTTTTCTGTGTGGTCATTTCCTTCTTTCCAACAAATCTTAAAGGATATTGATAATTTAGTCCTAAGAGGAAATTGAAGGGGGCTGGAGAGATGGCTCAGTGGTTAAGAGAACTGCCTGTTCTCCTAGAGGACCCGAGTTCAAGTCCCAGCACCCACATGGCAGCTCACAACTGTCTGTAACTCTAAGATCTGATACACTCACACAGACATACATGCACACCAATGCACATAAACTAAAAATAAAAAAAAACTATTTATAAAAAAAGAGGAAATTGAAGAAAATGGAAATGAAGCTCTTAATGAACTTAGAAATAAATGAGTTAGGCAGATTGTGGTTGAATACGCCTTTAATCCCAGTACTCTGGAGCCAGAGGCGGCGGATCTCTGTGAGGTTGAGGTCCACCTGGTCTACAGACCAAGTTTGGGGACAGTCAAGAATACACAAAGAAACCCTATTTTGAAAAACCAAAATCCCAAAACCAAAAAAAAAAAAAAAAGACAGAAATGAGCAAATTTAAGGGTTACAGTATCAAGCTACAACTTTGTTGGTACAATCTTTTGGAGGAAGGGGAAATTAATATTTGGTATGGCAAATAAAATGATTTCAGTTCTATTTCTGATGCATATTTTATATCTACAAACACATATATTATAGATATATGTATGCTTCTTATACATGTGTATACATATAGGATATCTAAAATTTTTTACATAATTCTGATAATTAGAAAACATATTTTAACATAAAACTGTAAACTAAAGAAGATGAAATTATAAAAAATTAGTACATGTTTGAAAGGCAAATTTTTTTGAATTTGTGCTACAGTGAATAAACTTAGCTTCATGGAAATATTTCCTAGAGAACTGTGTATTCGTTAGATAGTATAGACCATCACCTTAGCTAAATAACACACAATAGGAATTACTAACTCGTAGTCCAAAGCACTCAAGAGTGAAGTGTGTTCTTCCTTGAATGGATTTATTTCCAGATAGTACTGTAGCTGAGGAGGTGTTGAGTTTATATGAAAAGGATCCCCCTACCTCAAGTCTGCAGAATTTTTTTTAACCATAATAGCAATACTTCTCCTATTTGAAGGGTTTAGATGTGGTTTCCTGAGGTTGTTTGTTTACAGTTGGTATTCATATCCAGAAAATGGCATCTCTATGACCCCAGTCTCATGAATATTATGGTTTTTAACCTCATTTTTAGTCAGTAAGAATTAACAACAGAAGTTCGTATACTTGCAAATTGTTTCCTATTTAGATTAGCTTTTTCGTAGTCAGTATGTTTGACATAGTTGTGTTTAAGTAGAATAAATTAATCTTGAAAATGGAAATCCATTATAGACATACAGCAGTTGCAAGGAAAAATAAATTTCAACAGCATAAAAATAATAATAGCACATTTTATTTTGTATTGAGAGTTGTTGTAATCATGAATTATGTTTCATATTTATTTTTTCTGTAATATAAATTTTATTGTGCAGGAGTACATTTCCAGTGTCTAACCCTGTTCCTGGAACATAACAGACGTTCAGTAAGTATTTCTGAATGTATAACTGGATTTCTCAATCAATTTTATTTAGCAATAACATATATCACAACAGTAAATCAACATATAAACACAGCATACACAGGGAAGACAAAGTGAATTCAGCAACACTACCCCCATTTAGACAGTAATTCTGTGCTCTTCAGAGCTCATTCTTAGCTTGCTCAGTATATAGATCTCTGCATAAGACTCATTGCAACCTTCAGCCAACTCCATTTGTATTGAGTTTTTTAATAGAATATGGGGGGTTATTGCATGCACTTATCAGTATCTAATCAGCTAAAGGTAATCATACTTCTTTTTATGTAACTGAGCTGATTGTCCTAGATCTTAAGCTAATGCTTTAAAGAGAATCAGATTCAATGAACACTTTAAGGGAGGGTGCGGTAGGGTTGTCTGTTTTGTTTTGGTATTATGGAATAGATATGGAGCTGAAAATATCAGGGGAATGATTTAAATGAAGATGACAGATACTACTCCTATATACTATTTTGATAACAAAAGTATTGTTATCATCACTATCAAGCAAACAGAATTTTACATATATATATGAAGTATATATATTTTGTTTTCAGTCACATTTTTACTTAGTTTTTGATACCATGCTTCCTGAAACTAGCCGTGCTTGGAGAATCAATTATGTATTTTGACACTAGGAATTATAAGTACCATCTTTTATAACAGCCAAGAGAAGAAGACTCCACATTACACTCTTAATATACATCAGACATTCATTTCACAGAAGAGGCAACATTTCAAAAGATGCTAAAGCAAACAATTATATGTATATTCAGAAAACAAGCACATAAATTCAGAGTTTTACTTTGAAAAAATCTACTGTTAGAGAGCTGATCACGTACAATGACTTCGTTTACGATATGGGAACAGGAATGTCAGAATCACTACTATATTCTTTTTCAGCATCTATTTTCTTGAGAATGACTAGGCCTAAGAACAACTCTTTTGTCCTAATAACTCACAAAACTCTCTCTCTCTCTCTCTCTCTCTCTCTCTCTCTCTCTCTCACTCACACACACACACACACACACACACACACACACACACACACACTTAAAAACTATTTTCTGGTAGTCCAGAGTTGGTTATCCAAGAAGAATCCCACATGAAAAATAAGCTTAAATTTACTACTCAGGAGAACAAGACTCGAGCCTTAGTTAGGAATAGTCGAACAGCGTGGAATTCTTGTCTTTCTTGGTCAATTTCTTAAAATAGGATTCTTCATCAGAGGCTGAAAAGAGGAGGACTGTACTGAAGTATAAATTTCCATTATTGTGTCTTTTTAAACGAAAAATATATATGCATAATGTATATACACACACACACGTATATATATATGTCCTGCTTTTCAACTCCCAAGCAAATGTTACACAATTAAGTCAGAAAGTTCATGCAAACACTGCTGTTGGTGGGTTTGCATTATAAAATAATCAACTCTCAAATCAAGGCTTGTCAGATTACATTAAATTGCTAACTGGTTACCCCAAACAGGTATACCTGATTGCAATAGGTGAATGCTTCTATTTTGGTATTTTCATGTTTTGATTTCAATGTCAATTTTAGAAATAGTTTGACATTACTAAAACCCTAAAACTAAACTTGAAATTACGTAAACTAAAAGTTAACTTAGGCAAAGACTTCCATTTTATTTAAAGTAAGAATTTCTATGAATAACTGATAATATATTTTGCCTACAGAAAGAATTAGATGAGGATCTGTGATCTTAAATAAGATATAAACAGTCACCGACTTTTGATCTCCTTTCACTACCACCAACTCTAAAAGACATATTTGTCTTTAGACTATTATATAATTTAAAAGGCAAATCCACAAGAACTCCTTGAAGAAGGAGCCTTAAAATTTAGAGCATGTTAAATTCATTATATGGTCAAATTAAATATTCACATTTCCTTGATTCCCAGAAGTTTGTTCAATTATATATGTCAATGAGAAAAATAGTCAGTGGTTAGAAATGTCTTTTTACATTAAAAACAAATATCAAACAAAATCAATTTATCAAACATTTGGTTATATAAAAAGTACCCATTAGAATTTTCATTCACATCCTTGTAATTAGAAACAGACAAGACAGATCACTCTCCCATGATGAGCTGAAACAACCATTTAAACACCATTGATGATTATTTCATTGATTCTTTTGAAAACACTGAGAATATGGAATTTCCACCTGATGGTTTTAGGATTCGATTGGAGCTTGGCTTCCTCAAATTCATTATTCATTGTTGCGGTCTGAGAATTTCAAACATTTCCAACTTCAGTTTCACAGTCTCAATTTTTATCATCTGAGTCAATTTTTTCCCCCAAGAAAAACATTGCAATGAAAAGTAACACAAGTAAGGGCCATGAAAGAGTTGAGTGTGTCCAAGCTTGGGACAGAGTTGTTCAAAGCCTCAGGAGCTTTGGGTCAGAGCACTCAAGTCACAACTAAAATTCAGCTTGTATCCCCTCATCACAGCCAGGGAGTTAAATTTGCCTGTGGACAAGACGGAATACTATAAAGCATACACCAAAACTCACCATAATTGTGGTTACAACCACTGTTCTGTTCTCTATAGCTGCTGTGTCATTGCCGAGAGTGGGTACATCTTGAATCAAGACTAACTTATCCATATCATTCCAGTAGCCAACCTGCCAGAAAGAGAAGCTGATTGAAAACTCACCATAAAGTGCTCCTGAAGCTGCCCTGCGACAGCCACTTTTACCAGCTCGTGAGCTTGCCAAGCAAACCTAAAACTCACGAACATTAGGAACTGTCTTTTGAAAATTGATAGTTTGTATTTTTTTAAAATTTAGTAGAGGAACACTTCCTCTACATCACCCGGCATTCCCTCCTCTACAGATTCCTCCAGTGTCCTCCAAAATTCTTGATTTCTTCTTTAATTATTAGTGTAGCATGGATGCACACACATATACACAACCTCCTGAATCATTTTAGCTTTGTTCATATGGGCATGAGCCAAAGGCTGACCACTTGGGACTGGACATCTCTGGAGGAAACTGATTCTCTTTTTCTCAGCAAGTATGGACCACCTACATCTTGTCATCGATGGGTGGGCTATGTGGACTTCCCCTGTCCATGTTGGCAGGATAACTGGTGCTGAGAGTTCATGGGAGCAGGTTGCTGTCAAGTACAGAGGACACAGTCTCACAGCAGGTGTCTTGGTCCTCTGCTTCTTACAGCTTTCTGTTCCCTGATATTCCTAGAGCTTTAAGAATAACGGTTGCACTGTAGATGGTTAAGTTACACCTACTGAGACAGTTTTCTCAGTGTTAAAGATACTACCTTAATATATGTTTAGCAAATTCAGTGTTAGGGAATAGCCAAGGGAAGCACTTTTTTTCTGAATGGAAGAAACACAGATAAAACCTTGGGCATATTGATCTTCTCATCTAGTGAGATGGGCCATCACTGCTGAAAGCTAATTTATACAACTTCATCAAGAAAACCACAGGACATACAGTAAAGTATACAGCCATAGTTTATGTAAAAGAAATTTATTTGCATACAGCAGTCTAGAAGTATGTTTTGGCTTGATATCATGTAAGTACTATATGAGAATTCATTTTCTGAAATGCAAACTGCATCACAGATGGACAGTAATGTGCAATATTTTCATTTTTTAAAGCTTACATTTCAATTTGTGCTTCAACTTTAAACATCTTATTATTTGGGGCTAGGGAAATGGTGTAGTTGGCAAGACTGCTGGATAAGCAAATGCTAGAACCTAAATTCAGAGGCCCAGCAGCCATGCAAAAAGCATTGCACGGCTATGCATGTGACTGCACCCCTATTTGTGGGAGATGGGTAGGGACAGGAGGATGACTGGGGCTCATTAGCTGCTAATGTAGCACCAGATTTATAAGAAGATCCCGTCTCAAGGGAATAGCGTGTACCGTGGTAGAACAGAATCCCTCCAGTCTTCCTCTGGCTTTTGTACTCACGCACATGTGCTCACACCTGCACTCATTAGTTTGCACATGTCACACACGTTCATACACTACCCGTTTGGACTGGTGGTTCTGTGTCAACTTGACACAAACTAGAGTCATCAGAAAGGAAGGAGCCTCAGTTGAGGAAATGCTTCCTTGAGATCCAGGCATTTTCTCTATCAGTGATCAATGGGAGAGGGGCAAGCCCATGGTGGGTAGTGCCATCCATAGGCTATTGGTCTTGTGTTCTAAGCAAGTCAGGAAAAACTAGTCTGTAAGACGTACCCCTCCAAGGCGTCCACATTTGCTCCTGCACTCCAGGATCTTGCCCTGCTTGAGTCCCTGTCCTGGTTCAGTGTTGAACATCAATGCAGAAGTGTAAGCCGAATGAACCCTTTCCTCACCAACTTGCTTTTGATCATGATGTTTTGTTGCATCAATAGAAATCCTAACTAAAACACAGTTCATACTATTTTCCCATTTATATATTTTAAATACTTCTATATAAAATAAACCAAGCAGTTAGTACCTGAAGATGAAGTATGACAGTGGGATATTACTGGAAATTGAGGATGCACTGATTGACTTCTACCATTGGAGGATAACAAAGGCTACTCCACAAAGAATGTTGCTCTTGGGCATATCTCTGTATGATGTGTATTATTCTATGTCTGCTGAAATTAGTGTGCATAATGTTACTGAGTTTATTGCTATTACTGTCTATACTTATGATATGAATATCCTTTGTGGAAGACTAAACAAATTGTCTAAGATTATAATCCAGTATTCACAACTGAAGCCTGTACGATACTGAGTCCTTACATTTTTGCTTGTGTGCTGCATGGCTTCCAAAGGTCAGTGCTCATGTAATGCTTTGGCAGGCTTCATTTCTTAATGATGTTCATAAAGCTCAGGCATCCCATAAAAATGTGTGTGCTTGTGCATCGGTCTGCAGTCAGTGTCTGATCTACTGTCAGGTGTCTTAACTGCCTTATTAGTAGGCAAGAATACACTCAAACAAAGCACTAATATTGTTAAAGAGAGATAGTTATTCACAAGTGGTGCAGACATAACTCAAAAAGAATAGCTATAGCAAAAGGATTTCAATTAGAAATTATAGTACTTATAAATTCCACAGTTACATTCAGTTGTCCATGTATATCCATTTCTAAAGGACATGTAGCAAATCTGTGAAAAAAATTTCACTTAAAAATGAAACCACCCTTTTCTTCAATTCCCATATGTACTTTTAAAATCTCAATGGATTCTTGAATTCTCTTTCCCATAGACAGGTTTGTATGCTCACAGCGGGTTTTAAACTGGGCATTCCACTGACATAAGTCAAATCTGTAGATTGCTGCAGTCAATTTTCAAGCAAGATGAGTATAGTGGTATATTATTTGTGTTTTAATAAATAAAGCTTGCCTGAAGGTCAGTGTAAAGCAGTCACGCTAGTCAACCGTACAGATCAGGCAGTTGCTGCACACACCCTTAATCCCAACAGCCACACTAGTTAGCCACTGAGGTCGGGCAGTGGTGGGGAATACCTTTAATCCCAGCACTAGAGAGAAATATAAGGCTGGATGAAACAGGAATTCATTCTCTTTCAGTATGAAGATTTCAAAGAGATAAGAGCTGCCTAGTGGCCTGGCTGACTCTGCTTTTCTGATCTTCAGGTTGAACCCTAACATCTCTCTCTGGGTTATTTTTTCTTTAATTATTTGTGCTACAGAAGAATGTTTTTCTTTATTAATGAATCCCACCGGGAAAAGAACCATGGATCTAAGGTCATTTTGGAATAGTCACAGTGACTGGTGAGTCTCTGAAATACTGCATGATGATCCCTTCCAAAAGAGTAAATGATTCAGAAATGTTTGAAATTAAGATAGCAAATTAAAGGTCAATTTTTTTGTTTTATATCTACATGTAATTCCAATGAAAAAAGTAAGCAGTACAGCCAGTCTATGCTATTTAAGATACCATCTTACACCTGTCAGAATGGCTAAAATCAAAAACACCAAGGATAACCTATGCTGGAGAGGATGTGGAGTAAGGGGAACACTCTTCCATTGCTGGTGGGAATACGAACTTGTGCAACCACTTTGGAAATCAGTATGGCGGTTTCTCAGGATACTGGGAATCAACCTACTGCAGGATCCAGCAATACCACTCTTGGGAATATACCCAAGAGATGC
>JAQHUG010000350.1:592697-624072 GCA_028555095.1 Dicrostonyx torquatus | reverse complement strand
TGGGCTTCCCATAGGGCAGGGTATCCTGCCCCATCCTTAAGGAAGCAGGGGGAGGGCGGTGGGGTAGTGGGGGAGCGGGAGGGCTGGGAACAAGGGGAGTAAATGTAAATCTTTCTTTTAACAATAAAAAAATGAAACAGAAAAAAAGAAGAAATTTATTTAAATTAGTAAATAAATAGCGTTTATTTACTTTTGAAACATCATTGGAGATTTATTGGAATATTATATATTATAGAGATCATTTCAGAAAAACTTGCTGTAATTTGAGTTAGAGTTGTTGCTCTTTCTATTTTATTTCAACACGCTTTAAAAAAAACAAACTAACATTTTTCTTACCTGATCTGATCTGTTAAACTATTAATTAGGAATGCTCTCCTAGGGATTGAAAATGATTTTATATTAACAGACAAACAAATCTGGAAACATTTAAATTACTAAACTTGTAATATATGCCAGAAAAAAATTATCTTTAGAACCTGGGAAGTTAAATTTCCTCAAATGTAACTTTACCCAGATACAGCACTAGATACAGTATAATGTATAAGTAAAGCCCCTGTGTTAGTACTCTTGGGTAGCAGACTGAGGCTGGGGGTGGGTGTTTTGGCACAGAGAAGTCTATTCTACTAATACTGGAGAACTGGTACAGGCAGCCGTGTCCTGAGAGCTCTCACTTCACCTTCACACCAGCTCTGAATGGACATCTTACAGCTTGGGGAGTGTTGCTACAAAGTAGCCAGGAGGAGCTGCTCTGGAGTCAGCAGAGTTTTCTTTTCTTTCCAAAACCACCTCTTTCAGTTGACTCTCCCTGGGCAGGCTACTTACTCTCTTTTGGTCGTAGTTCTAATAAGTTGAGAAGCATGTACATTATTTTCAAGCTGTCATGAAAATTAAACGTGGAAACGAATATTAGCTTTCCATGACAGTACTCAGCACACAAGCTACTCTCAACCAATAAAATTTTACCGTTATTATTTCCTGAACTCCTGCAATAGTAGCTTTGGAACATACCTTCTGTAGCCCTGGGGTGGAGTCCTTGGGGGTGGCATAACCAAGGAGATCCCATTTATCTATTGACCTGGTTCAGAAAATCTTGAGCTTTGGCTTAATAAGATGCAATCAGGTTTCCTGCCACAGCAGCCAAACAAGTTGATGGGTTGCCTGTCTGATCTATGTTCAAAGTTTGCTCCCTCACTGGCAAGTATTCAATTTACAGGAAAGATTGCTCACTTCTTAGACACACCACAGAGTCTCACTAGCATAGTGTTTCTCATGTTAGCTAGCTAGCTAGCTCATTTTTACATTTAATATTCCTGTCACATCTCCTTGCTGATCATTGCCACTGGGAAAACAAAGACAGAAAAGCCTACATCATTTTATACTTCATTTTTCTTTTAAGAGTCTTGGCTGGATTTCAGTTGGGTGTGAAGCCATCTGTGCATCATTCATTTAACTTACTATTTAAGTTCCTCTTTGAGAAAACTTAATTCTTGTTACTACTGTGGTTGATAGGCCACAAAAGATGCAGCAGTATAAACAGCCCAGAAGGTATTACTGTGGGCTCACACCTGTTTTCTCTTCATAGACTTTCAATTTTATTGAACCATTTGACTAGCCACAGTTACTGTTTTGTAAAATGAAAGGCCATCTTTTGCATTTTAAAGGTTTCTGCTTAGTCGACCAGCTTTGTAAGGCTTGATGCATAAAAGAAAAGCGGCTTCTCTTTCCTCTGCCTACCTAGGAGTTAACAATTTTAGTTGTCAATGGAATACTCTCAACTCCATAGCTAGCAGACAGACTAGCAATATGCCAGGAAAATGGAGGCCCAGAATTTCTTCTTGGGATGTGTGTTTCAAGGAGCCTGCTAATGTGGCTCATGAGATGTTACTCAACTCCTTCACTCCCTGACTTGAATGCGTTGGCCGGAAGTTTCCCATGTATCAGCAGACAGACTGTAGGCAAGGAAAAAGATGTCATCATGAGGCCACCAACCTATACCTGCATTGTGCAATAGCACCCATCACTCCCTCACACACAGTTCCAGATGCACGCCGATGTGATAGACTGCATCAAAGCATTGGGTGAATCATTGTCATTTCTAGACATGCCCTTGGCTGTCTTGCTGCTAGGCCTTTCCTGCCATTGTTGGCTCTGCTATCTAACATCTATCTCTAAAACTAACTTTAAACCTCACATCCTCCCTGCATCCTGCTTTGGTGATAATTTCCTCCAGCTGTGGGTGGTCTTTTCCTTTTACAATGTCACATGCCTTCTCTTTAACCACCAAATGGATTGTATATCCTAGGTTTCTTAAAATGAAATTTTTCCATCAGGATTTTTTTCTGGCTAAACCTGATGTTGAAAGTTCCAAGGATCACACATATTTGAATACAATTTTTCTACAGGATACATATCTTATTAGAGCATAATTTTTATTTAGGAGGAAGAAATGTAGTAAAATCCAAGTTATAGGCTGGCTATGATATTGCATATATGAAGAACGTCATGTTTGGATTATTGGAACATAGCAGGGCTTCCAAAAATTGTAGCTATTATATTAGATAAAATATTTCTCAAATAGTCAAATGCTGAAAAAGAGTTTTTATAAGTTAACATTAACATCTCTTTTCCTGACTTCCTAGACAATGCTGCAGAAAAGAGAAAGTTAAGAATCCCAGGTATCACTCATCACACAATGTTCAGAACCCACCACTGTTGTGAGATTATGTGGCTCCATCACATCAAGTCCAGACCAGAGGTTATCTTTTCATTCTTCTCCTTTTTTAAAATGTAGGTTCTTATCATGTAGTCCTGGCTCTCTTGGACTCTCATTCACAGAGATCCATTTGGCTCTGCTTCTAGTGCTGGGATCAAATGCATGCATCACGACTGGCTAAACACAGCTTCTTAAGCAGTGATGTACTAGCGTTAGTAACTATGGGAGATGTACAAGAAGAAAAAAGAATGCACCACTAAAGTTTCCGATCCTTCAGTGACCACATCTTAATTCAAAATCAAATATGTAGTGAATCAAGGTTTTGCTGGAAGCATCTGCTTATGAGGCATCATGTGACTTCACTGGAGCCTTGATGTCTAAATACAAAGCACTTTGTAGCACAATCCTCAATGCCACATGATACCAATACATTCTGCCTGTAAAATCTTGACTCAGATTTAAGGTTTGTACAAGTTATTTGTTGAAGAGTTTTTACCATACATAAAAAATTTTAAATTTTATTAAAATATATAATGGCTTGGTTATAGAAAACAAATACCTGAAATTTTTCTCCTGTCATTCATAACATGTAGATATCAATATGTTACAGTGATTTATTTATTTCTTTAAGTTTTGAGATAGGGTTTCATGCAGCTTAGATTCTCCTGCAGCAGGTTACATGTTGAGGATAATCTGTAACTCCGGATAGGGTTTTTATTGCCTCCCAGCACTGGGATTACAGTCATGTTTTACCAATCCTAACTCATACATGTCTTGATTTTCAAAGTTCTGAATTATCTGCTAACTTGATTTTCACAAAAGTTGTTGGAAGACTTTTACCCTGAGATTAGGACAGGATTTCCAGCAATTTCCAAAATGTCTTAAAGCAGAAATGTCTTGAAACACGCTGCTGACATTTTGTACTGTTTATTTATGTGATCTACTGGTCTTGGTACTGATGTGTATGAAATCAGAGACATTGATCATTGTGAGGAAAAAGACATGATCGTTTTCATGTAAAAATAGTCAGGCACATCAATCTTTCTTAGTTATAATGGATAAATGTTCAATTAGTTTGCCTACCTTATACACCTGACTTCACACAGAAATGTCTTAGGAAGAAAGTGGTCTTGAGAGGAACTTAAGGCAGCTCTGGTGTAAACTACTTTGGGCATGCTGGAAAGACATGATGAGTCCTCACATCTGGAGTATAAGGATGCTTTTCTGTGATAGTTTTAATTGTCAACTTGACACAACCAGAACCGCCAGAGAACAGACTCTCTATGAAGGATTGTCTAGATGAGGACAGTCTTATTGATATGAGAAGACTCAGCTCACTGAAGTCAGCACTAGTTCATAGTGATGGATTCTGAGCTGTGTACTAGTGGGACAGTTGAGCTGAGCACAAACAGGCAGACAAACAACATGCATGCAGATGTCTCTCTCTTGACTGTGGATATCAAGTGACCTACTTCACAAGTTCCTGCCTCTACTTGTGGTAAAAGATGAACTGTAACCTATAGTTGTAAGCAGAATAAACACTTTCTCCTTTAAGCTTTCTTTTTCAGGGTAATGTTTTCACAGGAGCAGAAATGATGCTAAGATGTTTTTCTAAGTGTAAGACCATGATGCCAGCGCGCTCCTGGACTCAGGAGTTTCCCTCCTTCCTTTTCCCAGAAACTGTCTTTCATTTGCTTTCCTTTGTTCATTTAAGTTGGCCTGACCAATTCCAGAACCAGCACTGTTTGGAGTACACCCACTTCCACTCCTTCGCAGGGCCTGTCCTTGCACTCGAATGAGTCACAGACCATACATGGGTATTCTTACTATGTTTCATTCTTTGCTGTGGAGTCAATTTTGTTTCCAAAATTTGTTTGCCAAGTTCCCATTGCCATATTGCTCTCCTTGTGAGTTAAAATGCAGAGTAAGAAATTAAATGTTTCATTTTGCCACATCATTGATAATGTATGACACAAACATTTATCTCAGCATAGACCATCAAGAAAGTACCAGTTGAGAGCATCATTTAAAAATAGAAATTTAGAACATCAAGCTTTCTTTCTCCTATAATCTTTTAAGAGTCTCACATGTAAAATAAGAAAACAATTTTTATTTTTCAGTTAAATTGTAGCTCACCTTTCGAGGTCCTGTGCTTTTTAGTTCAAATACATCCATTGTGTAATTAACTCTACGTCCATAGTGGTCAAATTGAACATTACCAGTCAGCCCTTGAATTCGAACCTGTGAAGGAAAAAGAAAACATACACATACTCATTTGCAGCTTCACTTAAGGAAATCTCCCACTACTAAGGTAAAGACCATAGATGGCTGTGGGATTAAAAGCTACAATAAACTCTGTGGAATGTTACAGAATGATTAAGTTGCTGAGATGGAACCTGGAGGAGGAATATGGAAGGATATTAAAAGTTATTTTTCTCTATACCTAGAAAATAAATTTTTTGTATTATAAAGCTCTCATTTTAACTAACATAATTCTTTCCCAATATTGAAATATTCTTTATAGAACAAGACTGTATTAGCTTAGAGTCAATCTTTAGTTTCTTTTGTATATGTATCCTCACAGTAGATCTTCAACACTTATTATTTGAAAAATATTATTTTGTGGGTATAAAAGAATAAAACTAATATTTTTTTCTAAAGTTAAAGATGTCTTGAAGCAGTCCTTAGCTCCTACAAACATTTCTTCTTTTATAGAGCAGGTTTCTATTTCCTGGACTCCTCATGGCTAATGAAGCTAAGGATGCTTCCTGTTGTAAGCAGATGTGAGTGTCCTTGTTGAAATGAAGCACTCAATTGTCATTGCAACACTTCCCTACAACAACCACCTGTTCATTCCGAGTGCTAGTTGCTCTGTCGGCTGGGACCTTGAACCACTTTATGGAGCCCAGAATCCTTGTTAACCAAATGTGTCTGCACTAGCTCCTTCATGGTTCTAGACCTTTTTGATTTGCAGTGTTATCTTGACTACACATCCACATAAGGAATAAACATTGAGATTCTACTTAAAAATGTTTTGAAATTGTAGAAATCTTGATATATTAACATGGAAATTGTAATAGACATTAATGGTCAGATGAATTAGCCTTTTAAAAAATATACCATACTTTTAAAAGATCATACAATAAAGCCAACATATGAGTTACCTGTTTTAGTGTTCTCTCCATATCAATTCCCTGGCCCCAGGGAGCAGCAGGGTTTGCCAGACAATCCCCAGCATTTCCTCTTCTTGAAATATCAATTTTCTGTCTTCTGAGACTTCGGAAAGTTTCAGCCATCACCAGAACTCCATCATAAGTCAAAGCAGAGGTGTACTGAGCATGTTAAAGTGCAAAAGAGGCCGATGTTAAAGTCTAGCAAAGTGCTGGGTCTCTGTGGATTTATGACACAAACTCCATCTTTCCCCAAGAGCAGGAATGATACTGATAATTCACTGGTGCTGGCTTTGGAATTATCTCCTCTTATTTAAACGCAAAGACTGTATGCTACATCTTATTGTTCTTAATTTTAAAGGAGAGGACTTACTCTGAAATAGAGACTCAAAAGCACAAATTTCCACGATCTGGAGGAAGAAAGACCTCAGGGTGAGACTTCCTACTGTATTTCATTAGGTAAACCTAAGGACATAGAAGATCATCAACTACTAGGAATGACAATAACTTCATCATCCCTTTCAGGAATTCCATATAATTAATACTTTCTACACCTGCGTAGCGGGAGGTTTGTGCCATGTTAAGCAGGGGATAAACTTTTTTTTTTTTGCCTTCAAATGAAGAAAAACCATTTGGAATTCTGAATGTAGCAACTAAACTGAAACAATATGATCATTATACAGAAGAGTTAGCATCTGAAGCAAGAAAAAAATAAAACTACATGAATTCTAACAAAGCAGCTTAAGTAACAGAGGAAGGTACGAAGCTTGAATTAACAGGACATATGAGGATCACGTCATGCGAGAGACCAGCAAAGCGAAAGCTTACAGAAACTGCCCTCTCAGGATGGAGTAGCTGAAGGAAAAGAAGCAAATGAATGTGTCTTCTCTTTTGCTTCACCCAACATGTCTCTGAATAGAAAAAGCTTCTGAGTCATCATTCTCTAAGGCAAGAAAATAAAAAGTGAAATAAGGACCTTTTCTCAAAGATAAACTTGATAAAGATGTAAAGGCCAAAGGTCAAAGTGCACTACTTGTGTGCCAGGATCAAAAGATGAAAAAAAAAAGTATTGTCCTTTTTTTCTAGTAGTAAGAAAGAAGCTAAGAGGAGATGGTCAAAAAAGCCAAACAAACCAAAACAAAAACACCAAACACACTTGCTTTCTTATATAATGTCCATCCATTTTTCTTTTTTAATGAAATGTGAAGTAGAAAAGGAAATGGAGTCAGTCAGTTGTATGCAGGATAAAAGAGACAGCCAACTGGGGAAACAAAGCTCTGAAATTTAGCAGGGCAGAGAGTTGAAAGTAGGAAGCAGTTTAGACTGGCTTTATCTTGTCAACGGCTCCAACTCTTTCTCACGTGCTTATTGGGTTAATGGATAACCAGCTTACCGGTGACACAAAGAAAAATAAACATTTCATTTATGGGCAGCTTTAAAACTGTTTCTTGGCCTAGAGTTATTTACTGTCATGCCCATCAATCAGAATGGAGAAGTGAATTCTTGACATTTGTAGGTATAGAAGACAGACAGACAGAATCAGTATTCAGTAGGAGTTGGACTCTGACAGCAAATAACTAAAAGCAATTCAAGATCTGTTATTCATAGGTTTATAGAATATGGAAGATACAAGTTATAGAGCTTAAAGTAAAAAAAGTAACTATTTACTACAGTTGTCAGGATGATTTTTCATTTTCCACCTAAGAGCTGGGTGCAGAATGTATGTAGATACGGGCTCAGAAATGTGAGAATGAAGGCTGCTAGTAGGTGGTCATGGCACGCCATGAGTTTACAGGAGCCAGGTATGGGAAGACCTTGCTGTGAACTGCAGACTCTGACACTATGGAGAGAATAAAGGATGATCAGCGAGAACATCAAACTTGACATAAACTTTGGGAGAAAGTTGGAATTGATGGGAAATGCGGTTAAAGGTGAATGACTGCAGAGGAGGCTTACACTTGGTGAGAGAGCAAAGGCAGAACAGTTCTGCTGATCTGGGCATCAGCAAGGTAGCAAAGGATCAACAAGTCAAAAGGACATGTATTTTCCCAGTATTTATTATTATTATTTCTTTTAGTGCAAGAAACTGATGAGGTCAGAGATCATGTGTTGATTCGTGGTTAAAACATTAACCAACTGAAATAAAATTCAGTTAATTATAACTAACTCTCATTTTTATGGACTCTCATTTTTGAACTTTTTTTACTCATTAATATTTATTTGTAATCTCCAAATCAGTACTTACTAATAATTTTGTAGGCACTTATGAGCATATATAGAGTAGTGAAACATTTGATTCATCCAACATGAAAATTCCCAGCTCTAGTTAAATAAAGAAGCACTACAGTTTTTTTTCCTCTCATGTTGTAAACAAGTACAGTTTTTGTGGTACAGTAGGTGGTGTTTTCCTCAAATTTGTGCTTTTCTACAGGTTATTTTATAGTTTAAAAATGCCTGAAACATAGCATTGGTTGTCGCATAATGGTATAATATAAGAAGGTTCTGGTGTTCCTATAAAACATATATATTAAGTACATTTCCTTCGAGCATTAGTTAAGAGCTGATGACCAAAAGCTAAGGAAGCAAAAATAAGTTAACTACAATGAATATACCAAGATTATGTATTGATTAATTGACAGAAGGTCATAACTAAAGACTCTGGGGAACTAATATCATGTTTCTTCTAAGAACACTAGGTTACTATTTGGTCACATATTACTTGACGAAGCTTTCCTGAACATAATAACAAGTGGTAAGAATTACTGCATATGTGTATTAAATGGCTTCTGGATGTCTAGAATCATGAGAAGATTCAAGAAAACTTTATGTGGTGTGAGTTTTGTTATAATGTACTATATACCTGAACTTATGAAATTACTGTGAAAATGATTTAAATGTAAATGGATTTTAATGAAACATTATAAACATACTCCCCAAAAGCATTCCTCATAACATATAATATAATAAATTATAAATTATAAATAAGTAACTCAAAGCAATCATATGGAGAAGGCAAGTTGGAAATCATCAAAACAGGGACATTAAAATGATCATTCTTATGTATTTCATGAACCTTTGATCTTTTACTCAAGGCAGGCAATTACCATATTTATTAACATCTCACTTGCATTAAAATATCAAAAAGAAAGATTAGCATATAGTGCACATCCAATATATACTTAATTTTGAAACTTCTTGATTCTATAGAGTACCTCTCTAATACCAAATATTGAATAAGGAAAATTGACAGCCAGTTTAAAAAAAAACCTTATAGTGAGGCAAACAGAATAGCTGATTGTACTCATTGATCTTAGTTTTTCTATGTCTGAATCTCAAATTACATATTAAAGCTCTACTTAAATGAACAGTTAAGAAAATATGAGATTATGATTCATTATATGGTACCCAAAACCACTAAGTTGGAGTCAGAGCAGTATGCCATCATTGAGATGAGACAAAATGCACCCATGAGTAGAAACTTGTCACACACTCATATGTTATAGCTAATCATATGGCTATCTCTTTTGAGACGGTGGCATGCACATCTTGGGTGTTTACCATTTTTCCCAAGTGCCTCTCTCTTGACTTTAATGTCTGTCTCAAAATTCACATTATACTCTTTTTCTTGATAATTCACACCTTCATCTAATATACATACTTATATATTTATATGGTATATACATATATAACACAGTATACGTTATACATATCATATCACAACACACACACACACACAAGCATGGCAGAAAAGATGGGTCAGTGATTAAAAGCACTTAGTGTTCTTGTACATGACTGAATTTTGTTCTTAGCACCCAATGCTCACCACTGCTCAAGGCCACCCCTTGAGGGGATCTGGAACCTTCTTCTGGCCTTTTGGGAATACTCACATATACAAACCCATACACAGATAAACAGGTAAATTTAAAAAACAACTCAAAAAGCCTGGTGTTTTTATTATTAAATTGAAAGAGAGATTGCATATAAGCTTTACGTTTTTCATTTCTAACATTTTTTGAATTTATTTGTTTACTGTAAATCATTTTTAAATGTGATTTTTATCTGGGTAGAAAAATTAATAATGGTCATTTGCACTTAAATGGTAGGTAATAAAACTTTTTAATGCAAATCTTCAAGGTGTTCACACAGAAGAAAATAATAAAAAGTTTCTTGTGTTAATCTGATAACTCTGTTATTAAATGTAGAGACTTTAAAATTATTTTTGTGGTGTATGTGAATGCCTGTGTGTATATGACTCATGTATGAAATGTGCATGAGTAGGTGTGCTCACTTGCACATGACCACCTGTAGGTAAGAGTCTATTTCTCTGCTGCTCTCCAACATGTTGCTGAGGACAAGGCCTCTCACTGGACTCCAGCACTCAGGCATCAGCTACACTGGCTGGCCAGTGAGCTTTCACTGCTGCACTATTTTCTGCTGGGCTCTGAGTTCAGGTCCTCAAGCTTGCATAGCAAGTCCTTTATCCATTGTGCCATCTACACAGACCCCATTATGCATAAATTTCTCAGTGTTTTGGTAGTCCAAGGGCAGTGAGAAGATGTCACAATGTGTCTGAAAGAGTAAGAAAAGGAATCATAAAATAAATAATATTGACATAGGCTTGACTGTTAAGAGTACTTGCTATTTTTGCCTGGGACCCAGGTTCTGTTCCCAGCCACCACACAGTGACTTAAACTAATTTACAAGCAACTCTAGGAGATTTCCCTATTCTGTCCTCTGAGGGCATCAGGAATGTCCATGATGTACAGACGTGCACGAGGCAAAAGCACTCATATACATAGAATACATAAAATAAAATGACCCAAAGATTAAAAAAGAAAACAGTACACAATATACAAAAATAAACAAATACCTTTGGAGGTGTTTCCGATCCTGGATATTCTCTCTGATCTAGCTTCTTCCATCTATCCATTAGTTTGGTTACCATGGGCGTATTAAAATCAACCAACTGGAATCCTGTGACATTTGCTCCACCGTGTATAAATCTCTCAAGAGAAATATCCTTGAAACCCTGTAAATTGGTAGAAAACCTCATCAAATTTAGTTCATTAAACATTTTGGTTCTTCAACAGTAGGTTAATGCAAATTTCCTTCCTAGTCCATATAATTATAATCCTGTTGATCCGAAAAAAATCATATTATTCCATTCACAACTAAGCAAATTGTTAGTGAGAGGTCCACTTGCAGTGACCTCATAGTCAATAATATGTACCAGGCTTTATCTTATATCAGGATTTACTACATGTCAGATTCTGTGAGGATTACATTAACAGTTTATCTTTCCATCACAGTCATCCCTTGGTTACTGGATAGCCCTAATTAATTTTAAGGTAAGAAACTAAGGATCAGTAGTGACAGGAAAACAATGTTTTCAAGGTTACACACAGATATAGTAGAGCCAAGTTTGATCAGATGAACTGATTATTGTGTTGGCCCTTTCTATTTTGTGTTCCTTCATATTATTATAGAAAGATGTCCTTTTGATTTTTTAATTGTTATATTACCAGAGGAGGAAAAGCGCAAAAGAAACCCAGGCTTTGATTCTCACTTTAGATTCTGACTTTAGATTACCTCCATGTCAAAACAGCAGAATAAAACTTCCAGTATGCTATCAATAATTTTGAGTGATTATTAATTAATTCATTTAACAGATATTTATATTAGGCCTATTATATGCCAGCCAACATGACAGCTCATTAGTAACATTCTCATTTCATTAAGAAACAAACTAGACAACACAAAATAAATTTATGTTTTATATGTGGGAAGAACACTGCTCATCAATTTCTAGCTACTAAACTGTCAGTGGAGCATTTGTGTGCTTTTGCCAGATTGTAGGGCAGATCCACAGTAATTCAGCTCTTGCATTAGCTACTAACCGATGAGATTTTTTATTTCAGTCTTAGCTGAAAAGAATGTCTGCTAAGCCTCTGTCTAGCATTAGCCACAGCTACAAGACACAGGCAAACTGCAGCCCTCAGAGACACCATCAGACCACACAGTCTGTCAGTACACTGAAGGTAAAGGAAGAGCAATTATTGTGTCTGATTGTAACAAATGCCTGTCAGTTACGATTTGAATGAATGCTGTATCGCTTTGTTAATTTTGGCTATATTTGTCTGAGTACAGGCAGTATTTCCTTTTTCATTTACATTCTTATAATTTTATATAAAAATTGATAGGATCTAGACCATGAACTGGTCTCCTTGGCAACAGTTACTTTGATCATTTAGTTTTGGCTGGAATCTACAGAAAATCATGGAACTGAAGGGTACCTAGGGTCAAACTACAATGAAGTCACTTATTCCCCAGTTACTATTGGTTAACTATCAAAACAAATGCTGTTCCTGAGGGAAGGGTGAGCCAGGAGAGCTCGCCCTCTTGTGCAAATGTTCCCCATGCTTGCCTGCACGCCACAGTGGGCAATGAACAATGAAATCTCCCAACTGACCTCTCTTTTGAATTTGATTTGTAGTTTGCAGATCCTCTCCTGGGGAAATATTTAAAATTATATGTGACTGATGTATGTGTGATGTCCATTCAGAAGCTCATTACATCATCAATGCAAATAAAAGCCCATCTTTTTTGTTTTCTCTGATTCAGATCAATATTTCTTCTGTGTTTTATACACTAAGTCATGTCAAGGCTACTTCAGTGCAGTTACCAAAAGGAGATCAACAATAGGGAAGATTTTCTCTTATCTTTCAGAAATTACTTTGAAAAAATGACCTTGATTTTGAAACTGTAACGAAACATTTGCTAAAATGAATCTGGAATTGTAGCCACCTGATGATAATAGTAGCCAGCTATAATGACAGGTGTAGTAGTCTCTCATTAATTATAAACTATAATAATTATAATTATTTAAAAAGTTATCTCAGAAAGTTTGTTTTCATATCAGAAATACAATGGTTGTCTATTTATTGACATTGTGGACTATATACGCACTGAACTCATGTTTTAGCCCATATTTATTTTAAGAAATTCCTTATGATATTTCTATAGTAAACCCTCTTTTGTCATTTTGGATAACTTTTACTTCCTTTTTATCAAACTACTCTTGATAAGTCCCATGTTATAATATTTAATAAAAGTAGTATGCTAACACATCCTTATCCTGTTCCTATTTTAGTTTAGGTTCATCTCCACCTTGTTGTGTAGCCTAGGATGTCCTTGAACTTCTGATCCTTTTGATTATATCCCTGAGTTCTAAAATTACCGGCCTGAAGCACCACATTGATTTTATGCAGTCCTCATGATAGAACCCAGGGCTCTGTGCATTCTAGGCAAGCTCTCTCCTAATTGAGCTACATCTCCAGTCCCCTATATCATCTCTAATTTCAGTAAAATTAGTCTTTAACATTAACTTGCAATTTAATACAAAATTTTATTTGGATTCTAAACAAATTTTGCATTTGGGAATCATATACTTCATAAGAAATGGTTATGGGTTAGCTGAAAGAACTAAAGTTAGTTATCCTATATGGATGAATGAATGCCAAGAGAATCCATATTAATGTTGCAGATTATAACAGCTGGGTACACGTCACTTCTCTAATCATGATAAAAGCTAGCTATTTTTAGTGTGTGTTATGCTTCTGTTTCAAAGAGACAGTTTTCTATTTCCTATGTTTCACTTTAGTGTTTCATATGTTGAAACTCTGCTACCTGCTAAACCTGTTTGAGGCAGGCTCTGAGATCCATTGATAGGTTATAGATATCAATTATTTCTTTTTCATTTTGCATTATCTTATTTATTCTAGCTGCCAATGTAAACTACTCATTTCTATAATAGTTTATAACATATTGATTTTCCTCTCTGAATTCATTGTTTAGAAAGAATAGATGTCAAAACTGCTCATTTGCAGTAATTAATTACAATCTTATCATATAATGTCAATAAAAAGAGAGATGCACCTGACCATTGGCTTTTATATTACATTGATTAAAGACAAAATATATTTGCATAAATATTTGTACTCTTACAGAAAGATGAGACACATAAACTGTGGGGCTAATAAAAAACAGAAAAGAGAAAAATTGTGATATTGCTATAATAATCTTTTGTATTGCAACATTTATTTAAGTAATACAATATGATAATTTTCATAATGCACTGCTTAATTATATTGTGTTAACTCTGTGCTGAAGTGCAATTCACCAAACTGGATGTCTCTCTCTGAACATGTAATGGTACACTCCACATGTAGAAAAGTATAAGGACTGAGTCTCCTCTCTATCCTTTATTAGCTTACTTCTTCCTTCAAGAATAAGGCTCTCATCAAAGAAATATGTGATGGGAAACGATAGAAAAAAACCCATGAAAGTATCATTGCTTTCCCTAGGATAAGCAACATTGGGTAGTTTAAATAAAAATGGCCTCCATAGGCCTTGTTGGAGGAAATGTGTAAATAGTGGATAGGTTTTTAGGTCTCAGTTACCTCTCCAGCACCATGTCTGCCTGTATGCCATCATACTTTTTGCCATGATGATAATTGACTAAACCTCTGAATTGTAAGCCAGTCTCATTTCCTTTCTTCACAGCAATAAGACCCTAACTAAGACAAAGATGAAACTTCTCTGTAATAAAAAGAAAGCGGTGATCTTCCATAGCCAATTTTCCCAAGCTGGTGGGTTAACTGGAAGCACTCAGAAAGCCTTGCTTGAAACTCTACAAAGACATGTCTAGTGCATGCAATCAGTTCATTCCATGCTGTGTGTTATCCGTCTCTATGTGAGTTGAAAGACTGACGCAGTTGACAAACATATTATCTCCATTCAAATTATTTGTGTAATTAGTCATTATATCTTGTATTTATGAAAATTGAAGAAGATATGCATCTGTAGACTAGTGTTTATCATTTAGACAGTGAAAAGGCCAATATTTAATTTGACAAATGATATCATGGTAAAGCAAACATTATAGTTACTTTTAAATGTTTCCCTGGCAGATCCAATAAAATCTGCATCAAGTGTATAGTGAATTAAGACATGATTATTATTTTGAATCATTTAGATCATTAAAATACGGTGATTATTGTGCTCAGCTTCACGTACAGTGAACAGTCTAACCATTATTTTAAGACACAATCCTGACTACTTTAATTCGTAGTATAAAAGTAGATAAACAAGATTTCTTACCAAATTTGCGATGATATAATGGTAGCCTTTGACATGCTTCCCAACACTCACAATCTATTAATACAAGGAATGAGAGAAAATCAATTCAACTTTGCTAACACATTCCTTAAACATTAAAAGAGTACATGAGGTGGGGAAAGGGGTGACGGCAGTATAAGATGATTTGAAGGGAGTGTGACAATGAGTATGAATTTGATCTAAACACACTCTAGTCATGCATGAAGTTCTTAATTAATACAAATTTAACTAGGACAGGTGAGATGGATCACTGGTAAAAGTGCTTACTACCAAGCCTGACTGGTTGAATTTGATTCCCAGGGCATACTTTGGGGAAGTAGAGAAACAACAGTACAAGTTATCATCTGATGTCCACATGTTTCCCATGCATGCACAAAATGAAAATTAATTAACTATTGCAGTATAATTTTCTATAGAATTGTGATGGGAAAGCAATTTCATTTTACTTATACAAGTGGAACACTGTAATCAAAAGAACTAATAGACTACATTAAAAATAGGCTAAAGTAAAACTATTATTTTAGTTCATTTATACTTTATTAATTACAATTTTTTTTCTACTCTTCGTGAAAAGCTAGAATATTATAATTTCCTAAGAGAGATCATTAGTACTATGAACCAAATGTTCACATGTATTTCTCAAGAGAATACGTTATTAGCAAAGACACAAAATAATTCTGGTTCAGAGAATTCAAAAAGAAATATCAAGGAGGTGAAATAGAACACAGGAATATCAATGAATGGAATTTTTTGATTACGCATGTATCAACAAGCAGAGGGAACTGCTACATCTCCTTAGCTGGCAACAGACAGATTCTAGTGAGTACCAGAGAAAGCAGGTGGAGATAGTTACTAGCAAGGCACTTGTGTTACTCAGGGACAAATGCAGTGCTGGTTTCAGGGTTCTGTTCTTAGAAATATGACTCTGAAACTCTTTTTTTTTGAAAAAATATTTTTAATTGTTTTATTTTTAAGAAATATATGCATTCTCATAAAGACAACAAATTTCTAAAGAAAGCGATTAAGTGGAGGTAATTCATTGGCCAAGTGATTGCAACCCCTACCACAAAAATAATTTAACCCAGTGGATTCAAGGCATATTTCTACACTTAATTTAAACCTCAAATTACTGTGCTTATCTGTTAGGGAACACATACTATTTAGCCTTTTGATTTATTTAAGAGACATACTTAACTTCTACTCTGTTCAGAGAGGCATCTGTTACTTTTATTATTAATTACATTTATTTATTTATTTTACATCCCGACCACAGACTACTGAACTGTCCTCTGAATCCTTATGATGTGATGAAGGTATCAGCTCTTTATCCAGCATCCAAAGTGATTTTTATACTTCACAATTTCTCTGTCTGGACCCTTTTCACCTAAGGAATTTCCATCTGTTCCCCTCTTAAAATGCAGTCCTAGGCATATTTGCATATAATAAATTAAAAACAGGGACTAGGGACAAGGTTCAAACTTTTTATGAGGACTGATAATCAATTTTGAAAAATTCTCAGGCAATATCCCTTAAGATATCACACCCCCTTCCCATAAAAGAGTATGCATTTGCATGTGGCCACTTATACATTTTTTCTGAGATTCTAGATTTTCAAAACACTATGTGTGGAACAAATTCAAAATTTAATCTTCGTGATTGAGGCTGTGACAACTCTTAGGCAAGATGGCTCTATTAACATACTAAGCCCAGGCCAAGACAAAATACTCAGTGTATGCCTTGAGTAGTTGGCACATATTCTTGTACTCTGTGTTTACTGTGTTGTTGACAGTGTTCTGACTTTACACAGGATCTGTGCTTAGACTTGTGATGCCTGATCATAAAGTTCCTCTGTCTGGGCGAGCACTGAATTCCATCCATATCAACCCACCTCGTCATAGTCATCTTTTGTTCTTATTCACTGAAGGTTTTCTTTATATACAGATATAAATATATGACCTTTTAATAGAATTTGTACATTTTAAATCTGTTCAATGTATCTACCCTATAATTTATTCATCAGTCAAACTTCCTTTAAGAAGCTTGCCATAAAGGCGAAGAAAAACAATACACTGGCAGAATTATAAAGAAAAGTCAGCAAGAGGATATCCTAGTTGGAATCAACAGCAAATTGGTGTGATTTAGAGGTTACAATGTAGCATCAAGAAAGCCAAAACAGTAATTCAAAGCAGGAGCCTTGAGATAGGAACTGAAGCAGAGTATGTGTCAGAACATTGGTTACTTATATAACTGGCTTGCTTTTCATGGGTTGCTCAACCAGCTATCTTAAATAACTCAGGGCCACCTGACCAAGGATGACACCACCACAATGGCCTGTATATTCCCACATCAACTATTAACAAAGAAAATGCTGCAGTCAAATCTTCACCAAGTGCATATCAGACAGAAGAGTGATCTTCAAAATATCAAAAGAACTCAAAAACTTGACATCAAAAGAACAAATAATTCAATAAAAAAAATTGGATACAGACTGAAACAGGAAACTCTCAACAGATGAATTTCAAATGGCTGAAAGACACCTAAGGAAATGTTCAACATCCTTTGCTATCAGAGAACTGCAAATCAAAACAACTCTGAGATTCCATCTTATACCTGTCAGAATGGCCAAGACCAAAAACATTGATGATGGCTTATGCTGAAGAGGATGAAGGGTAAGTGGAGCACTCCTCCATTGCTGGTGGGAGTGAAAACGTGCACAGTCACCTTGGAAATCAGTATGGTAATTTCTCAGAAAATTAGGAAACAAAGTACCCCAAAACCCAGCAATACCACTTTTAGGTATATACCCAAAGGAAGTTCAGTCATACCACAGGACATGTGCTCAATTATGTTCATAGCAGCATTATTCATAATAGCCAGAACCTGGAAACAACCTGGATTCCCTTCAAGAGAAAGATGAATAAAGAAAAAGACGTACATTTACAAAATGGAGTACTACTCAGCGGTAAAAAAAAAAAAAAAAACGACATCTTGAAATTTCCTAGCAAAAGGATGGATCTAAAAAAGCAACCACATTAAGTGAGATAATCCAGACTTATAAAGACAAATAAAATATGTACTCACTCATAAGTGGCTTTTAGACATAGAACAAAAAAAAAACCCAGCCTCCCTACAATCCACAACCCCAGAGAACCTAGACAACAAAGAGGACCCTAAGACAGACATACATGGATCTAAATTGGAAGGAGAAAAAGACAGTTTCCTGAGTAAATTGGGAGAGAGGAGAAAGGGAGGGAAGCAGAGTAAAATATACAGCTCAATAAAAACAATGAAAAATATAGAAATTGCCCAGCAGATTTTCTACAGGGCAATCTGACAAGTTCTTTTCTCAACTGACAACTGTAGCTAATGTCAAGTTCACAAAAGACCAACCAGCACAGGAGACATTTACTGAGTTGTCACATTGGGTAACATGGACTGAGAAAGACAAGATCATTTAATATTCTGGAAATCTCAATGGTAGTCAGGGCCAAAGGCGTCAATAAGGAATACTTGTTAACGGGCATGTAGGTGGGAAATTTTATACATTTGAACAGAGTCTGCTCAACAGATTCCTGCCTCTAGGCCTCAGCCAACAACCATTGCTATATCTCTTTCTGGTTCAGTATGTCTTCCTCTTTGAACTCCCTTTAAGTCTCAGACCAACCCCACCTTTGCATTCTTATACAGTCAGGCTGTGATTTCCATGTTATTGCAGTCAGAACTCTGCCAGTATTCAAAAACATCCATTTAAGACATAAACATATTACTGTTACAGTATGCAGAGCTCCTAGAAACTTGGTCCTGGTGACTCCATAGAAAAACAGTAAATTCTAGATTGTTAGCAAAGAACTACAGCCATATGCTGTGTGCTTTAAAAAGCTGAAGACTCATCAGACCACAGGAAGCAGAAAGGAAGGAAATCCTGGAAGCAAAGATATTGCAGAGTGTGGTGAGCAGTGACATTAGGGATACAGAGGGCTGTAGAGAGCAGCTGTCTGAAGATACTTGCCTAAAGATGTTAGCGAGAGATCACAATACTTCCTGAGCCAAGTCCCTTTCCTTGACAAAGCAGACACACTGCATACACTGTAGGGAAGCCGCTTCATCCCTTCCATACATGGGGTAAACGTGGTTTAAAGCCATTGATTTGTTAACAAGAATGTACCCAAGATGAAAGATTTTTCATGAAAAAAGTACAGCTCATACTCCAAAAAACATGAATAGTGCCCTATATAAAGGCACTCTAAACTTTCTTACTTAAAATTTTAAAGGACTGTATCAAGTGAACAATGTCAAACTTGGGGTTTTACCAAAGTAGAGAATATTTTGTTTAAAAGTAATGACAAGGAGAAGTAGTGGTAAAGAAGTGGGGTCACCTGAAATTTAGTAGGTCATGTGATTACATAGATACTACTTATGATGGGTCTGCTTTGAGTTCTGAAAAACAGATTAGGAAGGAGGCACCGGCTATACTGACTGTCACCGTCACAGGAATTTTCCTTTTCAGTAACATATGCTTAAGAGAGATGATGAATTCTAACTATGCAATTGCTCGTTCTTGCTTCTATTTTAGCAAACATTTACTTCTTTGGAAATATTAATGAAGCTGGTCAAATAATTTAGTTGTAAAACTAGGAATATGCATATAAATAAGTCATGTTATAATGTTTATGTCTGAAATTGTTATGAGAAATTGTTATTAATATAACTTCTAATTCCTTCTTTATGGCTTGAAAATTCATGTCTTTATAACTACAGATTAGTACAGACTGAGACCCCACCTGAGAGGTTTGTGTGAGTGGACATCAGTTAATGCAGAAACTTAAAACTGGCTGAAATTCAGAGAATAGTGTCTGTGGTGTGCTCAGACATTTGTATCATAGCTTCTCTCCCACAGTAGGAGAAAGAGGGTGCAGGATGATTATAAGAACCAGGATGTAGGGAGGACCAGACTGACACAGTGCCTTCTGGACAAGACAGGACTGCTGTACTAATGGACTCAGCATCTGTGGTTTCTGACAAAAAAATCTGGACACGATCAAGCCAGTCAGCTTTCTAGAATGGAGAAGGAAGCCGCTCACAGGCCCCCACTCCAGCTGAGGGGAGCTATTGGCAGTTAAGAGCTCCTGAAAAAGTCAAGTTTCTCTAAGGGTGTAGTCTTTGGCTCCAGTGCAGGGCCCTATATCCATGGGTATATGATAAGCACACACTGGACTTGGTGAGTTATTTTTTTTTTTTAAAAGGACAAGAAACTTAGGGTGTTAGGGGAGGGAGATGGATCTGTTGTGGAGTATTACTTTAACTGGCAAAGATGTGTACATTTGTTTAGTTGTGCAAAGGTGTGCTGCTTTTGTTTATGCTGCACTTCTTTAATTCTGTAAAAATTGCTGCAGTTTTATCTTGCCTGCCTATGGCACATGGTTGGTCAAATAAAAAGCTAAATGGCCAGTAGCTACGTAAGGGCCTTCATGTGGTCTTTAAGTAGCGATAGCTAATAAAGCACCCCAAAGTGATTCTATGAAGGGTCTGCACACTACCTCAAACCATCAGTGTGCTGCTCTGACTGCTGTGTCAGGTAATGTCCCCAGCTAAAGGCACATGATTGCCTACTTAAGTTTAAATGGTTCTGGTTTGTCCTTTAATGTGATCTTATAATAGGTCAGAAGCCCTCCCTCAGATGTCACTCTCTTTCAGAAAAGTCAGTGGCGTGGAAAAATGGTAAATGCCCTCATTGGCTGTGTGCTGAGACTGTATTGCTGTTGCACACTAGAAAATACCATGAGAACTTGCTAATATTTCCCTAAATATCATTGGATGTTGATTCTCAATATACTTCAAAATATTTTATTTAAAAAACACAAGCTTTGATTTACTTTCGTTTCATTAACACACAAATACAGACAGTTGAAACTGCAACCTCTTTAGGACACACCAGGATTTTAAGTCATGGCATAGACTATACAAATGAGAAGAAAATAAAGTACCCAGACAAAGAAAAATGAGGCTTTGCTGCATGAGAAGAGCTTCTGGGAAAAGTGGAGAATAGGAGTCCTGAACCACCCTTTTAACAGAACATACATATCTCTGTGTTGTGTGTACATTTTGAATTTTCTTTTCTTCTTGGAGATGATGTCAAGATTATAGAAACTACTAACTTGGAATAATTCTTCTCAGGAAGGGAAAATAGGGAAGAAAGGAAAGGAAAGGAAGAGGACGGAGGGAAGGAAAGGAAGGAAGGAAAAGGAGGAAGGGAAGGTAGGGTAGAAAGGAAAGGTTGGAGGGGAAGGGAGGAAAGATAGGGAAGGAAAGGAAGAAGGGAAGATAGAGAAGGAAGAGCAAAGCTGTGTATAAGTTAATTTTCTCTCACTGGAAGTTCTTCATAGAATCTTATTCACTTCCTCTAAGGGGAGATAGGGTCTCTATCTGTGGAAGCCTCTTGTTCAGACCTGAGTTTAGTGCCTGTCAGTTGCTGAATTACTGGAGTTGAGTCTATGCTCAGACTTTTGCCATTTCCTTGAATGATTACTTACCTGCTAAACCTAGTTCTTGGGTTTCTCTGGCCTCTAGCTAGGCCAGGCTATACTTTTTCAAGGCCCTTCACTAAGAAATCCAGTACCTCTAGTTTAGTCTCTCAAAACAGCATCATCAGCCTGGGCCCCATTGTCTGAACACACAAATCACATCCTGTTTCAATTGTATTTATTATTATTCTATTTGAGCCTATTATTTGAATATTTTCTTTTTCTTTACATTTTCAAATTATAGATTTTCCATATTTTCTTGGATGAATAATAGGCAAATAAAATGCAGGGAAATAACTGCAGAAAAGGTGATAGTTTTGAATGAAACATCAAGTTAAACATGATTTAAGAGATTTCTTTGCTACAGCAATTTTTCAGACTCTAATATGATAATGATGTATACACTGTAAATCTCAAAACTGGAGTATACAGTCCTGTTAAATTGTTTAGAGACTCTTAAAAATTATCTAAGGCTAGTCTGCCTATATCCTCACTCTCTAGCCACTCATTTCCTTAGCTGCACAAGCATCCTAAACTTTATGTCATGTAGTACAGTGGCCGCACTTTTTCATCTCCCCCCACAGTCAATTACAATTTCACCAGTAATCTACCTAAATCATTTCAAGTTTATATGAAATGGGTTATTCATTGTTTGGGGCCTAGCACCTTCTCCACATTTATTAACTTATGTTAATAACTTTTTGATCATGCATGCATTTATGTATTTGCATATGTATAATCATATTAAATAGATAGAAGTGGGGTTAATTAAAAATGTAACATGTATGACATCAGAGTTATTCTTTTTGTTCCATAGAATATTTTTGCATTTGAATTCGTTGGGGCTTTTTAATGCTAATACTTCAAGTAGTTAAGTAAAAAGAGAATATAAGTACTTACAAAGTGAATTTATAGAAAGGAAACATGTGAGCAGATAGGTAGTCATAGCAAATAAAAACTGACCTGAGGGTCAGCTTGTATGTACCAAAAAGCTATATGTAAGATTTCAAAGGAAAGAAGCAGCCTACCAAGCAATGATGCCTATGAATGACATCATGATCCAGCTTAGTAAGTTGGCTCTATGGGTGTAGTGGTGGCACACATACCTTGATGGAACAACAGCTCTCTAATTGGACTTAAGACTAACCTTACATGACGGGTACCATCCCTGGTACTAGAAACCTAGCTAAATCATCAGTGCTAGTGAAATCACAGTTATGGAAGGAGAACCTATTAATACTAACTTACTAAAGCAGTATAATCCCTAACAATAATATATAAACATTTGTTATTATAATCACAGATAAGTATAGTCCTCATCCCTCATCAAGGAGACTTCTCTTTGCAACAAATAGAGACCACAGCCAATCAAGAGGCAGAGTTTTGGAGTGCAGTCTCAATGGGTACATCTACAAAACACTCTTATACCTAAGACTCAGGTAGCATTGTGCAAGAGGAGGTGGAAAGGACATAAGAATTAGAGGACTAGGGAGTTTTGTGTGAGATTATGTCTCCCAATAACATTAGAAGTTGCAGCCGTAACGTCTCAGGAATACGACTACCAAACATGAACTGAACAAGAAGGATACTGACGAACATGCCAAATTTCATAGGGAAAAGCCCACGAGGACTGAGTTCTGTACAAAGAACTATAGGCAACCGAGGAAGCCTGAGAGAAGGAAGAATGGTTTTCCTCAGGGAAGACCACACCATTGGTTGTGTAATGCCAAGCGATTATCCCTGAAAACACACATGCAAGTAACATTATGTGAACCCAACAAGTTTTTTCAGGGAATATGTATGCATATAAAAGACCGACAAAGAAAGAGACAGAGAGACAGAAACACACAATCACACAGAGAGAGGGAGAGAGGGAAAGAGGAACAGAGAGAGAGAGAGAGAGAGAGAGAGAGAGAGAGAGAGAGAGAGAGAAGTTAAAATTAAAAGCAACTATGGGGGACCTGGAGAGATGCTGTAGAGATTAAAAGTATTCATTGCTGTTGCAGAGAACCCAGGCTTAGTTCCAAGAACGCACATAACAGCTCATAACTGTAACTCCATTTCTATATTCTGGACAAAACCCTCAAATACATTCTAAAAAGGTATGATACTCATTTTCGATGAATTAACTTAAATTATTGTTAAAATTGCCCAAAGAAATTTCCTTTCAGTCAAAAGCAGAGCTAGCTGGAGAGATCATTTTAGTAGTTAAGGCTAAGTATTGCTCTTGAAGTAGATCCAAGTACAGTTCTTAGTGCCCCCATGAGGTAGTTTACAGCTGGTCTATACCTCTGTCTTTAGGGAATCCAGGACCTCTAAACTCTGCAGGTATGTGCACATGCATGCACACACGCGCGCGCGCGCGCACACACACACACACACACACACACACACACACACACACTCCTGGGGGCAGCTAGCTAGATCAGTTATGCATCTCAAAATTTTAAGAAAAAACAAAGAGTAGAAGCTATCAATCTTAAAGCTAAATTAAATATCATGATGATTGGCAAAGTGGATATTTAATAAAAGAAGTAGTAAAATATTATATCTTTACTACTTCACTTCGAATAGTTACTCTATTGTTTATTATAACTGTTCTCAATTCTCCTTTACCTTTCCTCAAGATGCTCAGCCGCTTTTCCTTGCTACAGACATGGAGGTCTGTCCTGTTGTCCTGTTTCTACACTCACCCCTGAATGCCCTTTGCCAAGGTTTCTTACTGGGACCTTCTAACCTACCACGTAAGAGTTCAGTTTCATCCTTTACACATGTTGCTTACTGAATATATTGTTTGTGTTACTCAGTTTTCCTTTGAGTTCCTGTATGGGTGGGATTGACATTGTTTAACTCAGATACGAAGCCTGGAAACTGGTAGGTGTAATGAATTCTGTCCCTTTAAGGGCAAGCCACGCCCACTCCTTGTCTGCCTGCAAGCCTGCCTGCAGGTGCAGATTCATTTGCTCTGTCCATCCCCCCCCTCCGCTCTTGAAGAAGCAGGCGTGCTTCTTCTGTTCTCTTCTCCCTTTCTTTCCCATCTTTCTCTTTCTCTCCCTCTCTTCCTTCTTACCTTTCCCCTCCATAATCCACCTAATAAATGTTTAACTTTAATACCCACCTGGTTTCATGCAGTTGTTGCCTGCCTGCCTGCCGCCACCGCCTTCACCACTGGAGACTCGACCACACCCTGGGGACCCGCTGCTGGGGTCCCCCATAATTAAAAAGAACAACAGTAGGTATTGGCTAAATATGTATCAGATAACTTTTCAGCACAAAATGAATGTACTTCCTACTGTGAGTTCTGCTTTTAAAGAAAGGACTATTAAGTAAATATAAATGTAATTTAAGCTAGACTTTAGAAATATGTAGTGATAATTGATTGAGAAAAAATAAATAAAATGTAGAATACAAATTGTATTTTTGGATAGTCTTGAGTTAGTTGCAGAGTTGAGCAGAAGGTGAGCAGCTGTATTCACCTCTCTCTGCTTCCTGACTGTGGCCACACTATGGCCACTTGCTTCATGTTCCTGTCCCTATCTTCCCAGCCATGGTGGATTGGATCACTCTATCCTGTGAATCAAAGCAAAGCCTTCCTTATGCTGCTTTTGCCAGACGTCTTATCACATCAGGAGTAAAAAGCAACCAACACAATATGCTTTGTGTTAGCTTGAACTTTCATCATTTGACTAGCGAACAAAACTATGCTGAAGTAAATCAGAAATTTATCTTTCTTCCTACTTAATATTTGACATCATCTTTCTTTAACCCACAGTGAATGATCAGGGGTAGCTGGTTCTGACTTAAAGCTAAAAGTCTAACAGATTTTCTTCATTTAAATTGTCAAGCAGGTCTCCCTCTACTATTTAAAAAGAACTCTTCTTAGGATTCTAGTAAGAACTCTACAAGTAAAACAAAATGAGTTGAATCCAACCTTATCCCGGAGTTTCTAATATTGCCAAGCAAAAATGTGTTGCAAAACACATCTGAAGATGTCTCCTTTCCAATCTTCAGGCAAAGCCCATTTCAGATTCCACTTCCAACAGTTATTTTCGATGCCTCTATCTTTACTTAGTGACCGGGAATGTACTCATTAGTGATGTACTGTGCTCTGATGGAGATGCAGCTTCACTAGGATGCCATGAGAACTTTGCCCTTTGGTTTGCTAGTCCTTACAGCTGCATCCTTGGCCAACTGCACCAGAGTGATCTGACGAAGAGCCTGTCTGTGATAGCTGGGGACCAACTGAAGTCGTTTTTCTTATTTATAAAGTACTTTACTTTACAATCTAAGGCCAGTATTTTTATTTATGTAGTCTTCTGATAAATACCTGGATTCTTTTTTTAAACGTTTTTTAAATATTTATTTATTATGTATACAATATTCTGTCTGTGTGTATCCATGAACGCCATTACTAATGGTTGTGAGCCACCATGTGGTTGCTGGGAATTGAACTCAGGACCTTTGAAAGAGCAGACAATGCTCTTAACCGCTGAGCCATCTCTCCAGCCCAAATACTTGGATTCTTAAAACCACACATTTTGTGAGTAAGAGAATTTAGTTTCAATTCCATGATGCTTTTATATCAACATATATTCATAAGAATTGACATTTGTCATGTAATCCAAAAGTCAGCATAAGACCAACCCTGTAAATCATGTTTCTATAAATTTCTTTTTTTAAAAAAAAACTTTTTTTTGTGGATTTTAGCAAATGGTTTTGATTTAAAAGTTAGTTAACTGGAAGGCTGAGGAGACAATTCAGTTGGTGACGTGCTTGCTGAGCAAGCACAAGGAAGGCATGAGTTATGTCCTGAACACCCAGGTATGGACCTGTCACACCAGTGCTGGGTGTCAGGGTCCACAGAGACAGGGAAGTTTCTACAGCTTGTGGGCCGATGAGGTGGAGTTTGACCGAGGAAGAGAATTGGTGCTGATCTCTGTCTTCCACAGGTGAATGCAGGAGTTTGTGTATACTTGTATTCATACATATAAAACAAACAAACAAAAACCCCAGACAAACCCAGAAGTAGGTTAGCTAGATGGCTCATCAGGTAAAGGTGCTTACTGCCAGGTGTGATCACTACCAGAGTCTAATGCCCAGGAACCACATGGTAGAAAAACAAAACATACTCGAAGCTGTCCTATGACTTGTGTATCATGTTGCAAAGCTCGCACACCCACCCCCTTCCCCCCCAAAACACTAAATGTAAATAGATAAAATTACCAATCTTAATAGAAAATATATCTATATTACTTGGCACTTCAGGTCCTGCACACACACACACACACACACACACACACACACACGAGAGAGAGAGAGAGAGAGAGAGAGAGAGAGAGAGAGACTGAGAGAAAGCGAAAAAGAGAGATCATTCAACACATATTTGTAGAATTAATAAATATAGAGGAAAGGCTATAAGGGTTATAAAACAACAAATGTGTATGAAAATAATATCAAAGGCTCCTAGGATAAACACCTAGATTGATACGAAGACAATTTATCAAGTCTAGCTTGACTGTACTGGGAAGTGGACCTGGGTCCTGTGTAAGAACAGCATGTGTTCCTTACTCTGAGAATCTGTCCAATTTTTGGTTGATTTCAGGATTTGTTTTTTCTTACCGCTGTTATTTGTTTTTGTTTTACTTGTGTAGATCAATGTATTCTTTGAATTCAGAAAAGCAAAACAATTCAATTTATTTGATTGGAGCTGATTCAAGTAAGTGGTAATAAGCTCAATTTAATGTTTTGTTATATTCCTTGTGCCTTAAGAGGCATAGTCAGTGTTATGTAAATACATGATTTTTTCTGTTATTTCATTTAGAACAGGAGTTGACAATAGCTTAAACGAATTGCTTTTCACAGATTTGTTCTTGCTCAAAAGACAAGATTACAGCAAACGTAAAGCTCTTAATTTGCCTTTCACTTAAAAGTCTAGAATCAGGCTGTTGTGAGGAGCTAGAAGAAGTTTCAGAGGTTTCTGGAAGTTCAGCCCAGTCAGATGGCATATATGGATTAGAGCCAAAGTAATGGACAAAGCAGCTTAACTGTGTACAGCTTGGTGCTGCACCCTCCTGGAAGGACCCAACTGACTGGCTCAGCTCCGCTGCTGAGGCTTCCTTTACCATTCTGATGTTCATGTTTAGAAATGTTCAGAATCTATATCTAACTTCCATTTTAAATAGCAAATACATTTATAAGCACTAATTAGTTCATGGCATTAAGAGTTTAGGACATGAGTGCAGGAGAGAAAATGTTCCTTGCACCCCATCACCCATAAATATACTTTGAAATGATAACATGTAATCTATTTTCACTAGGGCTTTGTAAATTGAAACAAATTAAAATGTGAAATAAAGAATTATAGACAGCAAGCCATCACAAGGTCTGCTGGTTTTTCTAGAAATTTCAGAACATGTTCCTTCAATTTCCATTGTGTGACTCTCCTGAGAGAGGGCAACCTTTCAAAGACATTCTTTAAATAAAGCCCATTGTTTTTCTTTTTTACTTTAAAATTTTTATCAAAACAACTTTTATTGATGTCATAAGCATACATAACTGAATAGTGGTATACATAACTGAATAGTGGTATACATAACTGAATAGTGGTATACATGACTGAATAGTGGTATCGAGCACATTTACAGTGTGTGTTGATCAACTCAGGCTATGTAGGGTATCCACAATCACTATCATTCTCATTTCTTTGTGAGGAGACATTCAAAAGCTTCTCCATGAGATGGGGTATAGGGACTAGGAAAGGAGACTGGAAGAATACAAGTGATGTAAAGACAGAAATGATAAAAATTAGGAAAAATGGAGAGGGAGCTTTAATTGGTGATGAATGAAAAAGGTCAATACAGAAGGAGAGGGAGGTAAGACGTATGAATTACAATAAGGAGATTTGTAAAGGTCTTAAGGAATTATATTATTTCATACTTAAGTTATTTATACATACATGTGTATGTACACATATACAGGAACACACAAACATGCACATATACATATCTATTATCTATCTACCCATCTATCATGTATCTATCAACTACCTATCATCTATAAGATACATATGAAGCTATATCACTTGGACTGACAGTATTTTTCTCAAAAGCCGTAGATCATCTAATAAGATTCCCAGCACCAGGCATGAGTTCAAGAGACTCCCCAAACAGGATAGGCTTTTTGTGTGTCCTATTTATTTCAAAATATAGAATACATATCATCAGCTCTAGTCATCCTTCCGTGTGACAGAAAGTGACAGCTTCTTTCTCCTGTGTGAGTATGATTTTTGTATCAATTAGCAAGCATGCCCCATCTCTCCTTTCACATTCTATAGTCAATTTTCACTGATTACTTTTTACACAATGTTTAGTCTCTGAAATGTTTTTTGTTGTTTATTTAATTAATGAACAGGGACTATTGTTGAAACATGGGGCATTACACACATTCTTAGTAGCTTTTGGCTCTCTCGTGTTAGGATAGAATTGAGAGGGAAATCAAGAGCTGGAGAAGTAGCTCAGTGATATGAAGGCCTGCAAAAACACACTCAGGAACAGCCTGGGTTCAATCCGCAGTGCCAAGCAAAGTACAGAATTAAAACAAGACATCTTACTAGTGATTCTTTTTAGAACTATGAAAAACAGATAATAGGAAATCATCTTGTTTCCATCAGACGTAGTATTTCTTGTAGGAGGAAGCAATCATTATTACACAAGCAAGAAGACAGTGGGCCTTTATGAATAGACCTTATAGTCTACCATAGTCACAGGTTTGTTATTTATTCCCACATATGTAGCCCTGATAGTAAAGAAATCAGCTACACTTTAGCAGAGAGGAATAGGAATGGTAGACGATCAAGTTTCTAATTTCTTTGAAATGTTAACAGAAAAAAGAGAAGGAGGAAGAGACGGAGGAGGAGGGAGAGGAGGAGAAGACCAGTCTCTTCAGAGTCATTTAAGGCTCAGAGTTTATCCACAGTGCCCAGCAATGCCAATTCTCAGAAAGCAGCTAAGGCTCGAAAGCATCAGCAGTTTTCAGCACCGACTTATCTGTCCAGCCTGGACGGTTAAAGTGCAGGCGCTAAGTGGAAGGTCTCTCCAGACTCACTCGGCCTTTGGCAGGCACCTGGCAGTCCCTGCAGCTGTTGGAATTGGCTGTTCTGCAGAATTCATCCTGAGTCAAATACTCAAATTCTCCCAACAGGGGCAGTGGGTGTGGACGGAAGAGAGTGGGATTGGAGCTGGAGTCACTGCTCTGCTTGTGAAAGTCAGGAAGGAGGCTTCCTTGGAATCCCGCAAATGCTCCTTATGAATTTCGTTTACCTGGGTTGCTGATGTGTAGTAAATGTAAGGGACTTGTGGACTTAGTTTAATAGGTCACTAAAATAGGACAGATTCTTTCCGCAGTGAAGTGTTACTATTTTCTTTTACAAAAGGATAACAAGAGGTAGACATATTGCCAACCACTCTTATGTTGTAAGGAGGCCCCACAACAAATGGCCATCAACGTGGCCAACTAAAATTCACTTAAAACCTAAGAGTTTGGGAAGGAATTCTAAGCACAAAAAGAAAAAAAAAGAGTTAAGCACAGCTTAAAGCTGTAATTCCTTTAAAGGAGGTTTTCCTGATTAAGCAGAAGCAGGAAAAAAAGTCATGAGCTTCCTGGGCCTTGCTGCCAGTAGGGACTCTGATTCTTTTAGGAGTTTGGCTACATAGCACTTGAATGGAGTTTGCGGCCCGGGTGCTTGTATGCCCACGTGGGGTCAGGAAGGAAGTGACTGAGCCCATGCCCACAGCTCAGCACTCCCGCCTGGGCAGGCAGGCAGAATCAGGTCTACTAGGCATGCTCAGGCAGGAGAGCATGGTGAATTCCTGATGCATACACAGAGATATTTCCAGGCCATGAGGTGTGCTGCAGGGCAGATTTAGCTTTCACTCTGATGAAAAGCGTTTACGTGCTGCACAGTGCTACCCAGAGTTGAGGTGGTCCTAAAGCCTGCAGTGAACTGCCTTCACCATATTTAAAGCCCAAGAGAGGTGGAGCCAGCACTCTCGACAGCGCTTCTCGACAGAAAAGGATTTCAGATACACAATAGGACAGACTCAGACATAAAAGACCACTAAAGGAGACCCAGTGTTTAAAAAATTTACGTAGGCTTGGGAGAGAGAAGCCATGTAACCCCACCAGAGACAGATGCTGGAACTTTACCTGGTAAACCACAGCCACAAGGCAATACACAGCTTAATGAAGATGGGTTAAATTAAGATGTAAGAGCCAATAAAAAGATAGAGCTAATGGGCCAAACAGCAATTTAATTAATACAGTTCCTGTGTGATAATTTCGGGACTGAGTGGCCGGGAACAGACAAGCAAGCTCCTCATACAGCACTCTTATACTACTGAGTTGTTTCATTGCTTAAAAATTCAAAATGTCTGTCAGATGAATAGCTGTTGAAGATTTTTCTCCCCACTCTGCAGGCTGTCTCTTCACTTGGTTGATGATTTCTTTGGCCGTAGAGATTCTCTTCAGTCTGTTGAAAGCTCATTTGTCAACTTCTGTTATTATTGCTGAAGCTACTGAGGTTCTAGTCTGGAAGTCATTGCCTAGTTTTATTTCTTAAAATAGTTTCTCATGCTTTGAAGTAATATTTTATTACCCCAAGATCTTTTATACATTTGTTTTTTTTTTTTAAGTAGAGGAACAGAAGCTTTAGTACCAGTAGTTTCCATGGAGATATTCACTTTTGTACCAGTAGTTTCCATGGAGATATTCACTTTTGTACCAGTAGTTTCCATGGA
>JAQHUG010000350.1:565526-581055 GCA_028555095.1 Dicrostonyx torquatus | reverse complement strand
TTTTTACTGATTTTTGTTACATGCATTAAAAAGTACAAATCTTTCACAATTCAACTCTAATTCATATTTTGTATTGTGTAAAGGTTTTTATGATTTGTCATTCTTACTAGCTTTTTAAAATATTTATGTATTTTAATTAGAATATTATCACTTCACTTTCCGTTCCCCTTTCTACAAATACATTTTATAGGGAATTCAGTTTGTTGACTTAGTGGCATGGACTTATCTTCAGTGACCATCTATCTAGACTTTTCAGTGAGAAGAATAAACCTGTCTTCTGTCTTTAGCCATTAATACAATAGAAGCAGAAACTTCTGTTAGCATTAGCTTCAGTTGAACCTAATATTGATCATGCATTAAAGTATTCTCAACAGTTTTCAAAAGACTGAAGGAATCTAAAAGCTCATGCAAGTAGTTTACCAACTATTCCATTCTATTCCTTTAGGCTTTTCTGAAACTAGGTCACGAGCGAATTTTATTTCTGTACTTTGAATTGTTGAGACTATTAGTTTATATATTAATTATTAATGTGATATGTAATTGTCATTATTGATTGTCAATGCGACACAATTTGAAAGCACCATGGATATGAACCTCTGGGAATGTCTTTGAATGGGTTTCTCCATTATGTTAGTTGGAATGGAAAGACCCACCTTGAATGCAGGTGGTGACTTTCTGTGGACAAGAGTCCCAGGTTGGTAAAGAGAATGTAGCTTAACTCTAGTTTTCTTCTTACTTACTTTGGATGCAGGAGACAAGTTGCCTCTTACGTCCTTCAGCATGACTTCTCCTCCATGAACTGGAGTCACTCAAACTGAAATTCCAGTCAAACCCTTCCTTTTTGTTGAAGTTTTTGTTATCAAAAAAAGAGGACAAAACAAGTGCATCTAATTTACATAGCTACTAAAATTTCTCTGAGAGAAATTTTCTAGTGGTTCTGTGCATAAGGTCTTCAATGTTTTATTATTGTTTTAAAGATATGATAAGATATGATATGATAATTTTTGTATCCTAAATGTCTCTTGAACTGTTTTTTGTCACTGAAAAAGCATTCAGGGTGCTTTTTCAATCAATCAATCAATCATGTAGTCATGTTTAAATGTCTTCACAGAACACTACTCTTTTCTTTAAGACTGTTTCCTCCTTTTTTGCTCTAGTTTGTTTTCGAGAGAAAGGAGAGTTTAGATAGATAGATAGATAGATAGATAGATAGAGAGATAGAGAGATAGAGAGATAGATAGATAGATAGAGAGATAGAGAGATAGAGAGATAGATAGATAGATAGAGAGATAGAGAGATAGATATAGGAAGATAGATGATAGTAGATAGATATAGAGAGATAGATGATAGATAGAGAGGCAGATAGAGAGGGAGAGAGGGAAAGAGAAAGAGAGAAAGAGAACAGGAGTGAAATTGGATGTGTGAGGAAGTTGTTAGGGTCCAGAGGTGATGAGAGAGAGGAAATTGTGATCAGAATATACTGTACTAAAACAATTTATTTTCAATTAAAAAAGAAAAAAGACAAAGAGAAAGGGGACATTTTACATAAAATAAGAAAAAATAAAATCAGTTTTCTGTAGGTGACTCTAAGATATTTAATAACACTAGTAGTAGTAGTCGTCATAATATCTACTTGTTTACCTCATCCCACAACCCATAATCAGACAACTTTCTGCAGAAATACGTTCTCATAGTCCTCTGTATATGTCACGTCTTACAAAGACATTTTTATTACAGTTTCTAATTATATATTTGAATGATGAGCAGAGGAGAGTTTTTCTCCCCCACCAGACTGTAGGTTGATGGAGTTTGGAGCTATTCTTGTTCTCAGAATCTAACGAAGTAGAAGCTTAGTGATGGAAGGCATTAATAAATTAGTGGGCAGTTCATAGAGAGGGATGAGGCTATCAAAAAGCTCAGAAGCAAAGTGTGGCATGACCAGCCATGTCCAGTAGCTTCAAAGGCTTCTTGTTATCACCGGAAGGAAGGACACACACACACACACACACACACACACACACACACACGAAATTCAGAATTCAATCTTTCCTCCTCGAGGATATTAAGAAGATAATGTTTCTGAGGAATACTATATTTGAAGTTAGGATATCTGATACTCATAGGTGCGACAGAAACAAAAAGCCACTTAAAGAGGCTATGCCTCACTAACACAGATAACAGTCTGTAGAATCCAGATTTGGTGCAATGTATAGGAAGGAACTAGATTCTAGCTTATGAAGATGGAGAAATCACCTGGAAGTTGATTATATATAAGGAATGAGAAGGGGTTTTGCTCACCAATACGGTCTATTGTGGTTATTCTACTTATTGCAATGCACTTTTAGTCTTCATTGACTTATGTGAAAACCAATTTTTGCCATCGCAAAGCCCGTGATGAAATCAGATAGAGATCGGAGAAATCCATTTTTCTTTCTTGTTGAACTATCAGGTACTCTAGAGACAATATATGTAGAATTTGAATGTTTTCCATCAGCATGCTGTTTCTCTCTTCAATTTTGTCTCTGTCAATTTTTAAAATATGGCTTTATGTTATTTCAACTAACACCTTATAAACTGAAGCTATCTTCTTTTATTAAGTGAGGCATTCTTGGAAGATGTTTTGTTTTTTGAGACAGGGTTTCTCAGTGTAGCTTTGGAGCTTGTCCTGGCACTCGCTCTGTATACCAGGCTGGCCTCTGCCTGCCGAGTGCTGGGATTAAAGGCATGCACCACCAGGAAGACTACTTCCTTAATAATAATAATAATAGTAATAATAATACATTTTCAATTATATATGTGCATATATGGTTATTATTTTGATCATAAAGTAAGATTTTTTATTAGTTTTGTATCACACTATATGAAACTTGCAATTCTGATTTCATTATTTCTATTTTTTTATGCCAAACTATAATTAAACAACAAATCAAACCCACATAAAATAAAGCTGGTGAAGGAAATATATTTCTGAAACATTTTTACACATATGTATCAATGAAAGTACTTAGAGCAAAAGTGTGAATGTTACATCCATTTAATATGACAATACCTTGAAGAGGCAAAGTGCTATGTATTCAGGTGGAGTTTAAAGCAGGGAGCATGTCCTGGGCTATACTACAGATCTTATATGATGTAGGGGTATGTGAGGAGTCCCCAGCAGATCATGCAGGCTTGGTATGTGAAAGACAAGTTTTGCAGGAGGAATTTGTCTATGCTATAATTTATTCATTTGCCTCAGAATAAGTGGGACTCAAGACAGCCCTGTAACTAAGGTTTAATCGTTACTGCAGGTGTGATAACATTGCCATGGTTTCTATGGAGCCACCACTAACAAGCAGAGCTGGGGATTGAACCCAGATCTTCTTTTCTCATGTCCAGGATCTTACCACACTTTCTTATGTTGTGGTGTAAGACTCCAGTAATTCCTCTCTTTTGCTCACAAACACATCCCATACCTTAGCATAATCTGGCAGGGCCATCTTTAGGATAGGTGACTATTCTGATAATTCTCTTTTCTGTTATTAGTTCTATCCTGATTAAAACTCTTTCAGGATTACTGCCATAGTAGCATCATGGGTTTAGCAACTAGTCTTTTGACATTTCCCTGTACATACAGCATACCTTCGAGAATGGAACTTACTAAGAGCCATTTCATGCACCTCATTGGACAAAATTCTCCCATTGCTTCTTTCTGCTGGCTTGCACCTCATACTTTTTCATCACCAAAGAATTGGCTCCTTTGTCCGGTTTCTGTCTCAGGCTTCCCTTTGAAGCTCTATTTGCAAAGATGAGACTGTATTTTGTATTTCATTTAGGTCTTTATCTGAATGATTCCACTTTGGGGCTGTATCTCAGGTTATAGCATTTGAAGTTTCCCCTCTTTTCCCCTGAGACTGACGACATTTCCTTCTCAGATTAACTTTCTCTGTAATATTTATCACTTCTGAACATGCTCTGCATCTTCCTCTCTTATCTACAACCATGGAAGTTTATGAAGTCCACTTGTCCAGCAGAGTACCTGGCATCTAAAAGATAGTCAATAAATACTTTAAAATAATTAAATACTGAAGATATAGATAGTCATCAATTGATAACAATGAAACCTCAAAAGATTATATGCAAGGGAGAGGTGAATTTACAAATGCCATCGTATAACATAAGTGGAACCAATGAGCAACTTGGAAGAGAAGGAGGGAGGCAACCTAAAAGGATGACTAAAGTTAAACAGGTATGTAGCCTTACTTCATTTCATCTAGACTAACTTGGAGAGAAAGGAGGATAAAGCATCTGTCTTAGCTGCTTCAGTTCCTATAAATTGCATACTGTGACTATCTAAATAGCCAGGAGGTTTTTCACATGTGTTTGAAATTACCATTTCTGTTCATCAAGAGTAGCCAAATAATACCTTTGAGAGATCAACTTAAGTAAAATAAGTACTAAATGTTATCAAAACAGTCTAACTGTATTTAACATGTAATTTGCATTAGGTGCTAAAAGTACGTGGAGAGGAACTGGAGAAATGCCTCAGTTTAGGCAGAAGAAGCTCATGAGTTGCAGGAGCCCCAACTTGCATGTCGTAGCCTTAAATTATCCTTGCCTCAGATTTTTCAGTTTCCATTTACAGCAGTTACATTGTGTCGTTAATGAGAAACCAAACAAACTGCCAAAAATTCAGAATTAAAGCAAGTGCAAAATCTATTTCTGAAGTAGACTGATTCTATGTGATTAAAAGCAACTCTTTTCAGAAAGTTGTCTTTTGTGCCAAAGCATTCAGTGCTATTACCCACTTTCTCTTCTATCAGGTTCAGTGTATCTGGCTTTATGTTGAGGTCTTTGATCCACTTGGATTTGAGTATTGTGCAGGGTGGTAGGTATGGATCTGTTTGCATTCTTCTACATGATGACAGCTAGACCAACAACATTTCTTGAAGATGCTTTCTTTTTTTCCCATTGTATACTTCTAGCTTCTTCATATTAAAAAAAACACAGGTGTCCATAGGTGTGTGGATTTACACCTGATTCTTCAGTTCTATTCTCTTGATGAATGTGTATGTTTTTATCTGAGTACCATGCTGCTTTCACTACGAAAGCTCTGAAGTACAGCCTGAAATCAGGGTGGTGATACCTCTGGCATCTCATTTATTGTTCAGGATTGTTTTAGTTATCCAGGATAGCTACATTTTTCTCTCTGAAGATAAGTGTTGTTATTTAAAAGTCTATAAATAATTGTGTTGGAATTTTGATGGGGGTTGTGTTGAATCTGTAGATTGTTTTTGGTAGGATGACCATTTTTATTATGTTAATCCCGCTGTTCCATGAACATGGAGCTCTTTCCATCCTCTGATATCTTCTTTGATTTCTTTAAGTTTTTATTATACAGGAATTTTACTTGCTTGGGTAGATTTACCCGAAGATATTTTAAGTGATTTGTGACTATTTTGAAGGGTCTTGTTTCCCTGATTTCGTTCTCAGCCTGTTTGTAATTTGCCAGGATGTGAAGCAAGAGAAATACTCCTTTAGTGCTGGTGGGAGCTTAAACATGTACAGTCACTTTGGAAATTAATATGGAGGTTTCTAAGAGTGAGAAAGTGAGTGGAGGTTGGGAATTGATATACCTCAAGGAATATACCCAAAGAATGTTATATCCCAACACAAGGATAGTTGCTCAACTACGTTCATAGTGGCTTTAGTCATAATAGCCAGAAACTGTAAACAACCTAGATGTTCTTAACCAAAAACTGGGTTTAAAGTGGGGTATATTTATACAATGGAGTATTAGCTGTTTAAATCAATGACTTTATGAAATTTGCAGGCAAGTGTAGGGAAAAAATAATCCTTAGTGATGCAACCCAGACCCAGAAAGACAAACATGGTACATACTCACTGATAAGTGGATATTATTTGTAAAGTAAAAGATATATACTTTTCTTTCTTTCTTTCTTTCTTTCTTTCTTTCTTTCTTTCTTTCTTTCTTTCTTTCTTTCTTTCTTTCTTTCTTTCTTCCTTTGCTATAGACCACAGATAGAGAGACTCTAAGTAACAAGGAGGGCTTAAGGGGGAACACAAGGATCTTCCTGAGACGGTGAAATAGAAAAGATTTTGAAGGTGGACTGGGGGTGGTTAGAACAAGAGGAATCAAGTGTTGGGGGAGGGGAAAATACTGGGAGAAATGACTTTAATTTGGGGGGCACTTTGGTGCTAAGGCAGACACACAGAGCAATGCAAGGTCTACAAGAAATCCATGAAATCTATGAGAGTAACCCTAGCAAAGACCCCTAGTGACAGGGTGCATGGAGCCTAAACAGACCATCTTCTGTAACCATTCAAGGCCTCCAGTGGAGGGATTGCGACACCAACCTAGCCACAAAACCATTAACTTTGAGTTCTTCCTGCTTTCTGAGTGTTCTGGGTCCAGAACCTAGCAGAAAACTCATCAGACTTCCTACCAGTAAGACTTCATCTAGTAACTATAGGATCAGATGCAGAGACCCAGAGCCAAACACTAGGCAGAGCTCAGGGAGACCAGTAGAGGAGGGAGAGGAAGGATGAAAGGAACCAGAGGGAACAGGGACACTGCAAGAACATGACCCACAGAATCAACTGACTGGGAATTATTGGGAGTCTGACCTAGGGCTTCTGCATATATGTTATGGCTGAGTGGCTTGGTGTTCTTGTGGGATTCCTCTCAGTGGCAGTGGGTATGTTTCTGACTGTTTTTCCTGCTTTTGGAATCCTATTCCTCCTACTGGATGTGATGGTATATGCCTGGTCTTATTGTAGCATGTATGTCATGTTTGGATTATATCCCTAGGAGGCCTGCTCTTTTTCTGAGGAAAACAGAGGTGGGTGGGGGGATAGGATAGACTGCAGAGAGATAAAGAGGGGATGTAATGTATGAGAGAAAAAGAAATAACAGGGAAAACAAAAACCCAAATACTTTCCCTAAAAACAAACACTGAGTTGAAATAAGTTAACCCTGAAAAGTTGACTCATTGGTCAAGTAGGGTAACTAAGGCTTCACATAGATTTCTTATTCATAAAGGAGCAATTAATTTATTTTCTCCTATGGTAAAACATGAGTTCAACATTAATTAGTCATGAAAATAATCATCATCAACAGAACACAGATTTGTTACAGAACATGTTAAATATCTATTGTTTTGTGCACATACCAAACTGTGTACTGTAAATAATGTTAATTTGTATTTGGTTTGTTTTTTTTTTTTTGGTTTTTCGAGACAGGGTTTCTCTGTAGCTTTTGGAGCCTGTCCTGGAACTAGCTCTTGTATTGTAGACCAGGCTGGCCTCGAACTCACAGAGATCCGCCTGCCTCTGCCTCCCGAGTGCTGGGATTAAAGGCGTGCGCCACCACCACCCGGCTGTATTTGGTTTTTACACATAAAGCCAAAATTATACATTTGGGTTGAATTAAAGGTGATATTTTGCAATGTTACTTTGATTCCTCTGTATAGCAGGAGTAATAATGCTTAGATTTCCTGTGGCAGATTGTGGTGAAAGGATTTACATAAAATTACAGGGAAAATTTTTTTCCTAGCTGGAACAAATACAGGCTGAAGGAAGCATCCCTCCATAATTAGCCTGATTTTTGTATGCCACTGAGGCTCAATCCATCCCACGAAGCCGGCATAAATTATGTCAGGGACTGAGGGTGAATACGTTTGATTACTGGCTGTTAACTCTTTTTCATGGGGAAGTAGGTAAAGATGATCATGTAAATACAGAATGGCTTTGTGACCAGCATTTTGGTGATGAATGACAAGTTCCCTATTCAGCTCATTTACTTTCCACCATGAAATCTGTGCTTTATGTTTCAACTCCATAAATATAAGGCTGTTTATTTGAATTCTTTAACTTTCCACTTTGTTTGACTTTTTATGTACTGAACAGGATCAATGTAGGATTTTAATAGTCATGGCACTTTTATTTTTCTAAGGCTGTTAATAAATATTGGCTTCCTGTCTTACTAGAGGATAAACTTGGAATGCTATTGTTTATTAGAATAAAGTACTTAATGTGTTCGTAATAGGAAGAGGAAACCCATCACTACAGCTTTGGGAAGATCATAGCTCCTCTGTGTATGCTTGTGTACATGTGTGCACACATGTGTGAGCAGAAAGAAAGTTAGTACCAATACTCCTCATATTAATCCATGAAGTAGAAAAAGAACCACTGTGCAATTCAATTTACAAGGCTTTAGATAACTGATACCTAAACCACATGAAAACTCAACAAAGAAAGAGAATTATAAATCAAATTCCCTTATGAATAAAGGTGCAAAAATTCTCAGTTGCATATTTGCAAACTGAATCCAAGAGCACATAAAAAATCATCCACCATCATCATATTATAAAACTTCATTTTAGAGACGCAAGAATGGTTCAACATACACAAATTGATAAAAGTAATTTGCTGTATAAACAAGCTAAAAGACAAAACCCACAGGATCATCTCATTAAATGTAGAGAAACCTTTGGCAAAATCCAATAGTCCTTCATGATAAAAGTTCTGGAGATATTAGGGACGTAGAAGACATAGATCAACGTTAGAAATACAGTTTACAGTAAGCCCAAAGCCAATATCAACTTAAATGGAAATAAACTCAAGGCAATTTTACTAAAATCAAGAACAAGATAAGGTTGTCCATTTTCTTCCTACTATTCAGTACAGTACTTGAGGTTTTAGCTGGAGCAGTGGTTCTTAACACTCTTAATGCCATGGCCCTTTAATAGAGTTCCTCACATTGTGGTCACCCCCAACCATAATATTATTTCCACTGCTACTTCAAAACTGGAATTTTGCTATGATTATGAATCAATAATGTGAACATTTTTTTAGATAATAGTTTGTCAAAGAGATGGCAACTCACAGTTGAAAACTAATGAGCTAAAGCAAAAAGACAATAAAAGGAAGGAGATAAAATTTGGAAAGAAAGAAGTCAAAGTATTTTCATTTTCAGATGATATGATAGTATAATAAGTGACACTAATAATTCCATTAGGAATTTTCTACAGCTGATTAACACTTTCAGTAATATAGCAGAATACAAAATTAACTCAGTAGCCTTCTGTGGTAGTTTGAAAGAAAACGGCCTCTAAAGGAAGCACCACTATTAAGAGGTGTGGCTTATTGGAGGAAGTGTGTCAGTGTAGTGGGGAGTCTCTGGTCACTTCCTGTTGCCTGCATATCAAGATCTAGAATGTGTAGATCCTTCTCCAGCATCATGTCTGCCTTTATGCTGCTATATCTTTACATGATAATAATGGACTAAACCTCTGAAATGTTAAGCTACTCCATTAAATATTTTTCTTTATAAGAGTTGCCCTGCAGTCATTGTGTCTCTTCACAGCAATAGAATTTTAAAGTTGTGCATTATGATATGGCTACAGACCTTTAGGTGCCAGGGCAAAGAATGAGGTGGTTTCAAAGAAAATGGTTCTTATACGAAGCAGCACTCCCTATTTGATGGTGTGGCTTTATTGAGTATGTTGTATCCTTTTTGGAGGAAGCATGTCACTGTAGGGATGGGCTTTGAGGTCTCCTTTACTCAAGTTTTGCTCAGTGTGACACTCAGGTTACTTCCTGTTGCCTGTGTATCAAGATGTAGAACTTTTAGGTCTTTCTCTGGCACCATGTATGGCTGAATATCAGCATATCTTGCCGTGATGATAATAAAGGAAAAACTTCTGAAAATGTAAATCATCCATCCCAATTAGATGCTTTTCTTTATGAGAGTTGCCATGTGGTCATTACGTTTCTTCACAGCTATAGAAACCCTAACTAAGTCAGCTTCCTATATATAAATGACAATGAACTGAGAGAGAAATAAGGGAAACCACATCTTTCACAATAAGCCTCAAAAAATGCAATATTTTGGAGTGACGTTAAGCAACTATGAAGGATTTGTATGACAAAAACAATGAAGAAAGAAATTTTGGAAAATATCAGGAGATGAAAAGATCTTCCATGCCCATGGATTACTAGGATTAATTTAGTGAAAATTCCATTCTACCAAAAAACATCTCCAGAGTCAATACAATCCTATCAAAATTCCAATACAGATATTTGAAAAAAAATTCAGCTTCATATGGAGGTACAAAAACTCCAGGATAGCTAAAACAATTCTGAATAATAAAAGAACTGTGGAAGATATCACAACATTCAATTTCAGCTACAGAGTGACAAAAGCAGCATGGTGTTCTCACAAAATAGACATTTTAATAAACAGAATCCAAGCAGCATGGTATTCCCACATAAATAGACATGTTGATAAATGGAATCCAATTGAAAACCCAGACAGAAATCCACATACCTATGTAACTTTATTTTAGATAAAGAAGGCAGAAAGACACACTATAGTTCCATATTTATCACCCTGCACAAACTCACTCTGAATAGGTGGAAAATCTCAACATAAAACCAGATTCATAGAAGCTGATAGAAAAGAAAGTAGGAACTAGCTTTGACACCATTGGCATAGGGCAGGACTTTCTGTAAAGAACACCATTAGCACAGACACTAAAATCAACAAAGAATAAATGGAACCCCATGAAAATGAGACAGTTCCACATGCAAAGGACACCATCATTTAGATAAATTGGCAGCCTACAGAATGGTAAAATATTTTTATTAACTTCATTTCTGATAGATGGCTAATATCCAAAATATATGAAAACCACAAGAAAGTAAATGTGAAGAAAACAAAAACTGATGGGGTATATATCAAAACAAAGAATTCTCAATAGAGGAAGCTGAAATAGCTGAGAAATACTTAAAGAAATATTCAAAATCCTAGGAAAACAAACAACACTTAAAGGTTGGCTGTATGCCCAACAGATGGCCAACAGACAAAGCAATTCAAGAGTCATTGGCGGTTCCTTCTCTCACAATGCAATGTCAAAGACTTCATTTTCCTAATTTTATTTGTTTTTATATTTTATTTTTTACTTTGTTTTCTCTTCTTAAATCCTACACACCCTTTCCATATATTTGTTTTACTTTATTATTTATTAATATCCCTTAGAAGCTCATTTTTTTTTTTTGGTTTTTTGAGACAGGGTTTCTCTGTGGCTTTGGAGCCTGTCCTGGAACTAGCTCTTGTAGACCAGGCTGGTCTCGAACTCACAAAGATCCACCTGCCTCTGCCTCCCGAGTGCTGGGATTAAAGGCGTGCGCCACCACCGTCCGGCCAGCCCATTTGTTTTTGAAGGAGAAACAGAAATGGGGTTGATACAGATGGCAGGGGAAGTAGGAAGAAAAAGGGGGAACCAAAGGAAGAGGAAATTATAATCAGAATATAGAACACAAAAAGTCTATTTTCAATAAAAGAAAACATACATACATTAAATTGTATCAATAAATCTTTCCACACTGGGATTTAAGTTTAATCTATGTCCTGTAGGGTTTTAAATAGCTCATCGGTTTTCATATGTCTTTTTAGAAAGGAAGAATTTAGGAAAGCATAAAGATAGATCTAAGCTGTAATTCAAAAGCTTTTGACTAATGTTGACCTAATTTTAGATTTAATGTTTTATTCCCTGCTGAGAGAAGGTCTTTAGCAGTTTCAGGGTGACATAGTTAACTAAACTTAAACTAAAATTAAACTAAACTGTATCACAGTGCAGCATCCAAGGGGTATTAAGAAATAGGAAACTGTTCTTTACTGTAATCTTTGTAATGTGGTGACACTGGACCCACATCTACCTGAGGCTTTAGGGAGGGGAGGTTCATACTTAGAATGGGAAAAAGAGAAGCCAGAGCACCTCTCGGAAATAGGTGTAGTACTTAAGAGCTCTTTGTGGTAGGGACACTTTCTGGTCAAGAATGAATCCTAAGTAGATGAATAAAATTAACCTAAACAGAATAGAATTATATTTTCATTGTATTATAGTGCAGAAAGTAGAATAAGAAGGCAGGCTCAAATGTTAGACAGAATGAGTCTCTACAATTAAGAACTAAATGGTCTTGGCCAGAAACCTCTCTCCTCAGGATCTTTTACATAAAAGGAAGGAAATAAAGTTGACAGTATGTCCACAAAGCACTTAATGTACCATTTGCTGTAGATTAAGCAGGTCTTTGGTAATATGTAGCTGCTAGTATTATTATTATTTCTATCATCATTAGATTCGATCAAATGGTGAGGTTAAAAGACTAGCTTTACCCTTGTCATTGGGTTCAAGACAGGTACATTAGACGCCTACAAAACCTTTATTCAGATACTCTAATGCAACATTTTAGGAGAATTTTTTTTCAGTAGTTCATAGGCTTGCCTTTAATGCCCATTTATTAAAGTTTTTCAAATCAAAATATTTCTCCATTGTTATTTGGAGGTTTATAGTTACAATCCAAAAATAATATGAATGTTTGTTCTGATAAAATGATAAAAATTTTAGCTTTGCTTACAAACAGTAAGGTGATAACAATCACTTGTCTGCATATTTTGCAATATTCAATAGCAAATGTCCAGCTTTGTCAGCTCATATATGGTTCTTAAAATATATTGTTGATTCAGTGCATTTCAAAAGAAAACCGTTGCTTTAGGCTTTCATTCAGTATGTTCTAGAATTGCCTATAAACTGTATCAAATGCTGCTATAGAAATGCATCCTTCTTAGTTGCTTACTTATAATACAGCCGATATGCAAATGATTCCTTGGATGGTACCAACCATGGTTCATCTGCAGAACTGAATTAAGACATTTCATTTGTGACACCATGTTTCTCCAAATTTAATTCAAAATCTTTGTAACAAGCAATATTAATCAGGGAAAATCCCTATTAAATTTAAACGTCCAAAAAGAAAATATTTTACTTTAAACATCCTCTCGACAAGGTCTCATATTTAACTCTCCTTATGATGCCACAATTAGGGTGACCTTTGGCAGATAACTGGGGCAGTTGCCATTTTTTGTAATAGCAAGAATTACATAATCAATACTTTTCAATTTCTACAGTTATTGATTACCAATTAGTCAGAGAATATGTTAACTTTAATCAATATGATTATATTAACTATCATCCGCATAATTGTCCTAGCCCTTGCATTTGCAATTTTGTTTTAAATTCTTTTCATAACATTGACTGCTATTTCTTTTAAAATAATATACATACATGTATATGTATATGATAGTAACATGTATACAGTAAATGATACATGTGTTATGCACATGTAACTACACATATGTGTTCCCTGACCCATTTGGAGAGTCCAGATATGAATATATATCAAAATTGTTTCTAACATTTTTGTCAATGCTTTTTTTGTCCTCAGACCAGATCTTATAATTTGCATGAAATAGAAAGTAGAAAACTTGAATAACTAAGTAAATATAGCTTTTTGTCTAAAATACATGTAAATTTTTATTTTAAGTCTTTAGAATTAATAGCAAAAGTATTATAGTTAAAATTAATATATGTGAATTTTCCTGTGAGAAGCCACAGTAACTCCAGGGCCAGGCGTCTCCTGAATCTAGCCTGTGCTGGGCCTGGCTTCCAGTTTAATTTCACTTTCAGTCCCTTTATTTTTGGTTTCAGTTTCTGCACTCTGTTAAAGGAGGAAGAGGAGCCCCAATCAAAGAAGTTCAGGATGACCTAATCCCCTTCTGGCGTCCTGAAAGCTCTGCTCTGGGTCACAGTCATTTTGTTATCTGGCTGGCAGAGGCCAGCCGGCTCGGATAAACAAGCTCTTGCTGATTGCACATGTGATTCTTTGTTTTGTGGGATGTTCTGTGGACCCCAACACCCGCAAACATAAAGCTTATTCTTTTTAGGGGCATTTATGGACTGGAATATACATTTGTAAATCTATAGTGAACACAAGGTTCCCTAGAAACCATAATTTACCAGGCCTAAATATTCCATTTGAAAGAGTCCTTGGAACATGATGAGGTCAGAGAAAAATAAGAAAGCCAACCATTTGACATGCTTATAATAGACCATTATTCACAGAATACTCTGTAATCTTTTTCAAGCAGAAATGAAAGTGTTGTGGTTCTCAAATTCATTCATCCGGGATAGGTCAACTGGTAGGAATCTGAAAAGGAGGTCATATACCTTTAACTAAACAATTAATGCAATAATATTTAATGTTTTTATTTGAACGAAGTGATTGTGCAGTTTATTTTTTTCAGAGACATTTTTAGGAATGAAAGAGGGCACAGTTAATATTAAGTCAGCATGTCAGACATAAACCAGGGCTCTGAATCACAATATAGAGCCAGTAACAGAAAAGAAACACTGCCTTCAAGCAGTTTATAAACTTTAATTCCTACTTTTTTTGTAACAGAGAAGTCAATAGAACGATGAAACTGATGAGAGAGGTTATATGAAAGCCCATAACTACTATCTGTGCAGAGGTCCCAGTACTACTCATCTCTGATTTTCCTTTATCTTTTCTCACTCTTGCCTGCCTATATGTTCATAACTATGCCTCAGTAGAGACCTAGGTGATTCTTTTGGAGCAAATATTTGGTTATTCTTCTTTTTTCTTTTTTAATATTATTTTTTTAAAAAAAACAAACTATCTTTTTTGGGAACACATATATGTGACTCAGAAACTTAAAACGTAACTAGAAAATGTATTTAGAGCTAAAGGCCAGGAACTTGTACCTAATGTTTGAGGTCAGATAATCCTAGATTTCTACTGACTGCCAAATAGAATCTTAAAACTAAGACAGTTGAAACTGTGTTCAAGTATACAGCAATATAATCTTTTCCCATTTTGAAGACGATAATGAAAAGATTACTGCATTTGGTTGCCAGAATCAACTAGATTTCATTACTGAAAATTTGTTAAATAAAGTTTTAAATATATAAGTATATTCAGAATATTTTCTAGTAATTGAGGCATTGAATCTTTGGTTTATTGCATTCTGTACTTTATTTAAAAAACCAATTTAGAACTGTTAAAAACACACAACTGTATTTTTTGCAGAACAATATATATTAGTAGATTTGATGATCAAATGATCCCCATTACATAAGCAAATTCTGCTTCCAGTTCTCATGCATGAAATATCAGAGCATGTTCCAGTTGGGAGGAATCATAGTGACAGTGTAATCAAACTCCTGATGTGGACACAAAAGATGCTCCAGGATGGGTACATGAGTTGCCCAAGGCTGAGAACTGGTGATGGGAAATGCTAGTTGATGACAGATAAGATTGTAAAATAATACATTGTAATTCTGAGAACAATGTCCTTGGCTTTGGGTAAACGTGAATAGGAAAAGATTGAGAGGAAATCAGCTTTGTTCACCAACTTGAGCCATTTGCTTCAGCTAGCTTCCATCAGCTGTAAGCACAGTGAAACAAAGAGAACAAAATAGGAAAGTATCTGCTGAATTCTAGTTAAAATTAACCCAAGTATGGTGCTGGCATAATTGGATGTCAACCTGTAGGAGAATGAAAATTGATCCTTGTCTATCACCATGCACAAAACTTTAGTCTAAATGGATTAAAGACCTCAATATAAATCCGACCACACTGAACCTCATAGAAGAGAAAGTGGGAAGTA
>JAQHUG010000350.1:513164-541685 GCA_028555095.1 Dicrostonyx torquatus | reverse complement strand
TTACCTGCACAATATAATAAAATCTGAGGAAATTTAACAAGTATACATTTTCTATTTTAATTATTCCACTCATTTCTATTTTGTCTTTGCAAAATAGGAAGCAGGAACCAAGAGCCATAGTTCACAAACAGCTTAGTCCTGTAGCTCAGAAGCTCAATGCAGAATGGAGGAAAAGTTCAACAGTTTTTATAGCTCATTTTCTTTCCTTTCCACAAAAGGCAGCAATACCAGAATACCCAAAGAATTCTCTTCTGTCTCAGATGAAATTAGAAATTAGACAGGTATCTTAGTAAATCCCTAAAAGGAAGACTTATTTTAAGGTAAGATGTTTCAACCAGAGAAAAATTTTCTGATATTGAAATTTAATATCAAGTTATTTATCCATTTTTCTTGCTTTTTTTAAAATTAAAATAAAATTTGTTATAAAAAACTTGCAAGTAAATGAAAACATCATACACCAAAATAAAAGAGACCCAAAGTCTACAAAATTGAGCAACTTATATACAGCTAGAATAGATGTTTTCTTTTCAATCGTCTTAATTCTGCTGAAGAGTAATCTATTAATGTAATTAAGAAATCACCAATTAATGTCAGAGATTTGTCACATATAGAAAATATGATTTTATTTTACCTATGTTTCCTGAATTCTTGCCGTATGTATTTTAGTCAACAATCTATGGGAAGCTAACTGTAGTTAAGCATAGTAAAAAATTTTTAAACTTCTTGTTTCAAAGCAGGCTGAACATTTTTCCTGGTCATTTGAGAACAATAACTATATAAAAACAGGCGGTTGTGGTGCTCACATTTAATTCCAGCACTTTGGAGGTAGAGGCAGGTGGATCTCTGTGAGTCTGAGGACAGTCTGTTTTACAAAGTGAGTTCCAGGACAAATTCAGCTACATAGATAAACATGTCTTGAAAACAAAACAAAAACAAAACAAAACAATCCCCCTAAACAGAAATAAATAACAGAAATAAACAAAAAAAACCCTTCATTTTCATCTCTGTGGGGCTTAAAAAACAGAGGTCAAAACACAAAATATGTGTCATTTTACCTATGGAAATTCAGTCCATCACTATGTTGCTTCTTCGTAGTTCATCATACCTGCTTCCATAAAAGATATTCATTTTTCTAATTATACACAACACACGGGAGTGTGTGGGAGCATGTTTACTTCCTCCTGAAATCTAAGTGAAGTCGTAAAGGGATAAAATTTACAAAGGCATAAAAAAGGGGAGGAGCTACAGTAGCAAATTAGAGATGTGAACAAAATATTGGAAGCTGGAAAACAGATGGGAGAGTAATGGCATATGGCGATAGACAGAAAGAGCTGAAAGCTATACACTGACCATTAGGGAAGCTAGAATCAAGGCAGACATGCAAAAAATATAAAACCACAGTCCCTAGAGGCACCAGATACAACCGAAGCCCGGAGTGCTGGAGAAATAGAATGGGTTGTGTCTAGCCTATCTCTTGAATTTGGGCAGGAGACATGAGAATGCCCACCTGGAAAGGGTGATCCTAGCTGAATGTCCACTACTGCACTTACCAGCAGGGATAGTGTGAAAGTTTATACCAAAAAAGGTGAAGAAACCCAGCTGTTTTCCAGTGACCCCCAGCAAGGATTCTAATAGCCATACAAGAACCTAACAGCTAAGACTCTACAGATTCCTCTCTGCAGAGATTTTCTAACTCTAGATGTAGGGAGCAGAAAAATTATGTCCTTGTCCAATCATCTGCAGTGAGTGGAGCCAATTTGTTACCAACTTCACTGATTCCTACAGTGCGTGGAGTTAGTTTTTTAATGTCTGAGTCTTAAACAGGAAAGCAGGGCTGGCAGTACAATAAATTTAAGAAATTATCTAATATCAAAGATAGACATCAAAACAAAGGAACAAGAAATTAAGGGAAACATGGCCCAAGAAAGCAAGCTTAGAAAGTTAATTCCATTCTTAATGATATGCCCAAAGATCTTAAAGAAAATAATGTACCTGTGAAACAAAACAGTAAGCATTTCAATGATCCATTTACTAAAAACAAAACAAAAAACCCCTGTAAAAGCATAAAATTTTAAATTTAAAACTCACAGTTAGAAATTGAAGGTTGGATTGGGAAAGTGAAGGCATTAAAGAAATCGAACAGAAGGGACTCAGTGGGTGAAGATGCCTGCCACACAAGCCCAGTGACTTGATTCCATCCCAGCACTCTTGTAAAAGTGGAGAGGAGGATCTGAAAAGTTGTCCTCTGATCTCCACATGTACAGCAATATAAATCCTCCATGGACATGCATAGCACCCACCAACAGCACCCAACAACAACAACAATAATAATGGTTCGAAAGAAAAGAAATAGAATGAAAGAAAGGAGATACAAGGAAATCCACTAGTTAGCAAAAAGGATTTTCAGAAAGCCAACCACAATTCAAACAGAAAAAAAAATTAAAAAAACACATGGAGACAAGTTTGCTGGGAATTAAAGACTGGTGTTCATGCTGAAATGAGTTTTTCAGAACAATCAAATCATGTAAAGAACAAGTCCCTCACAGATAGCTCACTATGATTTTCTCATACATTGAATGTCTTGAGTGAAATTTCTGCGGCTGTTTCAGACTGTTTTCAGCAATGTTTAGATAAAAAAAATAAAGATAGAATAATCACCTGGAGCAAAGGGTAAATTTTATTCAATGGGTTTGAAAGTTATAGGATCTCAACTGCAATGGAGAGCCAGCATGCAAACTGTTTGTGGTAAAAGACCTAGAAACTCTCAGCTCACGTCTACTCTTTTTGTTTTTGATGGGATCCATTGTCTGGAATGCTGTCACCTGACTATTACTATTGGTCTAAGATTGTGCTTTGGAGAACCAACTAAAAACAGATCAAATGCTAGGAACACAAGTTGCTATGGATAATAAATTGTCCTTTATCATAAATACAGGAGTCCCTGCTATCTGTCTAAATATATATGGGGTTGTTAGTGTGAAATCTCAGACCACTGTGGCACTTGACAATTTTAGAACTTTGGCAATGCAGTTGAAATACTTAGATGTGAATTTCAGGTTTATTAATAGGATTTGAAAAATATTTGCAATACCAATAGCAATGACGTTAACTCAATTGTTAAGTCATCTAGCCAATAAATGTTCTTCTATTTTATTGCCTACCAATGAGAAGGAAATAAAAAAAGGAATCTGAAGAATATGTGTCATGGTTGATGAAATAGCAGGAAGTTCAAAGATAACTTTCAGCTAGGCATGGTGGAACACGCCTTTCATCCCAGTACACAGAAGGCAGAAGAAGGATAACTTATGAATTTGATTTGTCTGGTCTACATAGTTAATTTTAGGACATCCAAGGCTACACAGTGTCTCAAACAACATCAGCAGTAACAAATAAACAACAAAACCAAAAGACAGCTTCCACCCAGGTCCTCTTCTTGTTCCTAACTATACTCTGGGTAGTGTATTTCCTTGGCAGTTCTGTTTAATTTGGGTTTGTTGAATTCAAGCATTACTTAATATTTATTCTGTAAGAAAGTGTTTTCTCACTTATCACACAACAGTCATAGAGTTGAAAATCCTTATGGAGAAAAGAGGAAAATTGGGACTGTTATAGCTAGATACTGAATAATATTTGGAACCAAGATTTGGAATTTTAAAAAGGAAAACTGCAAGGTTACCACAGCATGCACCCCTTGTTAAAAAAATCAATAACAAGGTTATCTAAATACTCTCACAGTAACAGTCTACCATGACAAAATGAGGTCTGTCCATTTAGAGAAAACAATAGGAGATCTCAGTGTTTTATATGTTGATCCTGGATGTCTCCCCTAGATTCATGTTTGAATGCATAGTTATTGACATGTGATGTTATCTTGAAGGTTGTGAAACCTTCATGGGTTAAGATTTGGCTGGAAAGAGGGTGGTGGAGGGGACATTTGAAAGATAACACCCCTCCATTTTTGTTCTTCCTTCTTTGCTTCCTGTACTTACCCATGTGTAGAGTCTTGCGTACAAGTTGATACCACCTCAGGCTGAGAGACCTCCTCTGCCCTTTCCTACCACCTTAGACTAAAGTAAAAGCAGGAGCCCAAATCAATCCCTCTTCCCTGAAGCTGTGTCTGTTTGGCATTCTGTCCCATAGATAAGAGAAGTAATATGTACAAAGAAGTAATTATTACAAAGAAGAGAGTTATTCCAAGAGAGCTTTGGCACACTTGGATGGATTTCTTCGACAGAATCAAGCTCCAATTTGGAAACCATAGATGACTCATTGACAAGTTAAGCATACTGGATTTGGTTTATAATGATGATGATCCAGGTATCCCACTGGAGGATGAGAAAATGATAAGAAGTCAAGAAGTCTAGCAGAAGCAGAGCTTGAAAGCACTTGAAAGTTAGAGCTGGAATGCTAGGTTAGAGCCTTTGTATCTCCATGCATCCTTTTCTCAGCCTACCTGTATTCCAGCCCACTCCTACCTAAACATAGCTGCAATGCAGAGAAAACTGTTTCCTGGCAACATACATTTTTTGTATGGTATTTCTGTCTTTAAGAGAGCTAAAGGCTGTGTGTGTGTGTTTGTGTGTGTGTGTGTGTGTGTGTGTGTGTGTGTATGAGCATCTCAGAAAAGGAAAGGACTCAAACTTGAGGGGCTCCATTGTATATAACACAAACCTGCCATGCATGGAAGAGCAGAAACCCCAACTCAACCAATGGGGGCTTGATAGAGTTAGTTGTAGGAAGAGAAGCTAACACTATGTTGTGAGTCAGGCTCTTTGAGAGATTACAGAGTACGTTTTTTGTGGCTTCCATTTTAGCATGCATAATTGATATCATATACATGTGTTATGAATGTTCATAAATACCTGAAAGGATTTTCTAAATTTAGAAGAGCCACAAATAGAGACATGTTTTCACTACTGTTTACTCACAGTTTTAATGACCCTTGTAACTGTTTCTGTGATTGATGATGTTGCCCATTAGAGTCTTGGGATACTCTTTGGGATGGAACCCCACTCTTAAACATGGCCACCAGGCACATGTTTTTTTATAAGGTGGCTCTTAGTTTGCTATTGTCATTGATTTTTGTTATGGTGTATGTCTGATCCTTAGAAACCTTATGACTTTCTGGGTTGCCATTTACATTGTGGTATAGGTCAATTTCCACTTGACACCTAAGAAGCTGTGTAGTCTCAACAGGCCTTAACTGTTTGGTGCTGTATATTCCAGGACGTTTCTGGCTGAAAATGTCAGCATTTTAGCTTTAGGTGAAAAGATAATATTCAACTGAATGAACTGAAGTTCTAAGTCAGTGGAATCTCTCTCAATTTACAGTTGTACTCCTGAGTACTTTGGGCTTCTTCCTGATATCTCAGCATAGATAACAGCCAGAGATGTTTTTCCAAGTGCTGCTGCTATACACACTTTGCCTGATATAGTAAGCTAGGAAGAATCTAGTCTCTTCTCCTTGGAAAGAACTCAAAACTGGTCTCATCACTCTCTCAGGAGTCCTCCTCGTGGTACAAGTTATAATTCCTGACTCCTGCATTATTGCAATGACCCAATGTTTGTTGTGACAGTTGAAAATTATAGAATAGAAGAATAATGACTCAAGTGTTTCGTTTGTGTCTGAGACAAGATATCACACTACAGGTAATCCTTATCTGGTAGTCTCTGTTTAGCTCCAGTCTAATCTCAAATTTGTAATTATACTCCTGACTCAGCCTCCTATGTGCTGGGATTATAGATGTGTACCACCTGAACCTGGCTGAAGTCTCTTTTTGAGACTAAGTTGTCTAAACAAGCTGTGGTCTTTATTGTACTCTCTGAGGTGTTCACTTGTGTCCTTAAATAATTGAGAAACAACTATTCTTTGAGGAAAAAGATTAGAAGCAATACTGAAATTCTTGTGTTATCTGGGTTACTGCTCCTCTCTCTGGACCTATTAACTTGTGGGCCAATGGTACACACCCTCCATAACCAATCAGGCACACACATTAAGAGTCTTACCTGCTGCAGAAGTCTCTCATTGTATCTCATGTAGCCTTCAGATGAGAGCAGAGATGTCCCTCCATTGATGTCTCTCCCCTTGTTTTATTAGGTGACCCTCCCAGCCCGTGGGTGACTGAGAATTTTAACTATTGGGAGATGAAGCAGTGCACAAATACGGCCAGGATGTTCCGCATGTTCAAACGGACACAGAAACGAAAACCAATATTGTGAGGGCAGTACACTGCAAAACCTTGGGAATTGAAACATGGGCGTAGTTGTGTTTTATGATTGGGAAGTCAGATGTTAAAGGGCTAAGTCTCCATTTTTTTATAAGTAGAAAGTCATTAGATATTGTCTAATAGAACTTTAGAAATTGTATAAAATGCTACTCATTTCTTAAGAAATAAGACATACATACTGTAAAAAATAAGTGAAAGAACTGACAGTGATTGCCTTTGGAGGGTGAGAAAAGTGGTGCATACACGCAGAAGGAACAGACGGCAGGTGTTTCCAAGCCAGCGTGGCTTTAAAACCCACATGTTTGCTGCATTAGTGGTTACTTCTCATTATCATGGAGAGCTGTATTCTAGATCAGGGTATTGGCAAATTTAATTTCTTATGGGGCCTTGGCTGGCAGATGGCCCCTTGTCTTTATGTTACATGCTCTCTTTGTGCAGATGCCACTGCTGTCTTTTTGCATGACCAAGAATTCTTTTACAAAGATACCAAATAGAATTAGGATCTGCCATAATGCTTTTATCTTTGTTTAATTCTATGTTTCAAAGTATATCAGAAAGCATGCTCTTAGTCTCTTCCTGCTACTGCAATAAAGAACATGACATACCAACTCGATTTAAAAACAAGGCATATTCTGGCACACAGTTCTCCATTACAATCCAGGACAGTGGGGAAGTCACAGCAGAGGAGTTTGGGGAAGACGAGAGGGACAAATGCATGTGTGTGTGTGTGGGGTGTGTGTGTGTGTGTGTGTGTGTGTGTGTGTGTGTGTGTGTCTGTGGTGTTAAGCCCCAATTCTACTTTTTATTTAGCCTCAGACACTAGGCCTAGGAAATGGTGCCCTCCACAGTTGGCAGGTCTTCCAATATAAATTAATGAAGTTAAGATAATCTCTCATGGATATTCTCTGAGAATCTTCTCACAGGTAATTTTAGATTGTGTCAAGTTGACAAAGCTTATCATGACAGTTATGTTCTAAGATACTATCGGTTAAAATTTCAACATATAAATTAGGGAGGGTGATGTTTTTGCTTCAAAACATATGCATTACTTCATCTCAGAACATATGCATCAATGAAAATTTAAACTTCTTCCCACTAAGATACCCTCATGTTTTCTTTATTAGCTCTGATTTTACTATTAATAAATATCATTATACTTTATAAAATATATGAATACTTGGAAAACTGTTTTTCTTTTTTCTGTCTGTAAAATATTCAGACAAAACCAACTTAAAGAAGACAAGGTTCAAGGGTTAGTCAAGGGAGTCTAAGAAGTTAAAGCCGCAGGGATTGCAGCAGCTGTCAGGTTGCATCCATAAGCAGGAAGCAGAGAAGCAAAGATGCTTGTTGCCTGGATCCCAGCCAGGCACTGGAGCCACCCACCGTGGGGCTTCACACATTAGTTAACAAAGGCACCCAGAGTCTCTTCTTGAAGCAATTCTAGATCCCATCAAGTAGAAAATTAGTCATCATAATCACCACTTTTTAAAAAAAAAGATGTTTATAGGTTTCAAGGATAATGACAATAAACATGGTATCTGGGTAAAAAGACACAACCACGTTGTCCAGTCCTGCCTCCCCTCACTTCTTCAGTGTTCTGTACCACCTGCTTTCATAAAAAATATTTCTTTAGAGAAATCTCTTTTTCAAAAAGTTTTTTCACTTTTTATTGTGTGTGTGTGTGTGTGTGTGTGTGTGTGTGTGTGTGTGTAACATGAGGGTCCTGCCCAGTACCCCACAGCCGGCAAGCCCCAAAGAAAATCACACAGAGAGTCTACATTAGGTTATTAACTGATTGGCCCCTTATCTCAGGCTTCTTACTAGCTCCCATAAGTTATATTAACCCATTGTTCCCATCCATGCCAGGCACATGGCCGGTACCTTTTCTCAGCTGGGACAGAGACACATGTTGCTTCCTTGGATACCTGCGCAGGAATGCCAGGGAAGCTTCCTGCTTCCCAGACTTTCTCCTTGCCCTGCCTCTACTTCCTGTCTGGTTGACATACCCACACTTTCTACCTGGCCAATCAGCATTTATTGAAAACGTGATTGAACAGACAAGTCTCTTGCACCGTGTGTGTGTGTGTGTGTGTGTATGTGAGACACACACACGTGCACACACACACACACACACACACACACACACACGTGCCTTATTTCTTGTTCTCCTGTGAGGCTGTCAAAGGACAACTTACAGGAGATGTTTGCTCCTTCCATGTGGATCTTGAAAATTGAACTCTGATTGTCAAGATTTGATAGCAATCACCTTCACCTGATGAGCCATCTCTTCATCCCCCAATTTTCTTGTCCATATTTTCTTCCATTTTTCCTTTTCTCTCACATTTTAATTTTCTGTTGTTATGCTTCCTCTCAGACTTAGCACATCAAAGCACAAGAATCTAACTACAAAATTTTGATGTTCCTAGAGAGTGAATTTTATAAGCTTATAAATTTTATAAATTTATAACAAGGGAAGAAATTTAAAAAAACCTACCTCTATTGTCTCTAAGTTGTTATTTCTGTTATTCAGACTGTGTCCTATAACTCAAAACTAGCTCTTCTTAAATCCTTTGGGAGGCATACTTGAATCTTCCAACAAACACTACAATGCAAAATGAATTTCTGCAAGCAATGATAAGAATTCTGCTTTATCACAGTCATTTCAGAAGATTCTGACAGGAATCCTGCACAAGATTAATGAGAAATATAAAATAGGATTCTCTGGGAGAGAGCCTAATATACTGTCTGACTCCAGTGTCATTATAAAACATCAGAAAACATGGGGAGGCACTGGTAAACACTGAAACGGACTTGGTGCTTAGAAAAGTTCAGTCAGTAGCACTAAAGATAATAGAAAGTAAATGAATGTCAACAAATAACTATTATGTACCTTCTCCCTGTATCTTTTGGTCATCTATTACCTATCATCTATCTATCTATCTATCTATCTATCTATCTATCTATCTATCTATTTATCATCTATCTATCTATCTATCTATCTATCTATCATCTATATCTTATTTATATCTGTCTACCTAACTACCTACTTACCTACCTATCATATTCAGATGTCTCTTTTGTTTCAGACCATTCTGGAATTTCCCTTGTACCCAAGGATAATTTTGAACTTTTGACTTTCCCACCTCTACCTTTTGAATGCTGGGATTACAAGCTTTGATCATCATGCCCCATTCTTTATTTTGTATCATTTGTTGCAGTGTTGGACATCCATTCCACAGCCTTATCTATGCTAGTCAAGCATTTTACCAACCAAGCTACACCCCTGCTTCTAAATATATTTTATTAATATATATTGTATTGTTACTTGCGAATAACCTATAATTTGTATTATGTTTCAATTAATAATCAGTTTGGGGCACTGGTTATATAGCATAGTAAATGTAGGCTAGGATAAACTTGAATTCAAGATCTCCCTGCCTTAACATGCTACCGGGAGTGATAGGCATGAACCTGACACACTGACCCTTACCTCATCTTCTTTTTACACATTATTTCACTCCTTTATTGGTTTTGTAGCATTATTATGCTAGAAGGTTTTTTAATTAAAATATATCAAAGAGCTAAATAAATCTAAATTTGAAATTCATCATACTTTATTTTAATTAACTTCTCCATTACCCAAGCCCAGCTAAATTTAAGGAAACTTACAATGTAGAAGAAGCATGTTACCAAATTTAGAAAAAGCAAAAGTTCAGACAGAAAAATCAGTGCCTTCGATGAGTGTGCACTTGCCTGCCACTTTGCTAAGTGCTACAAACACAACAGTGTTGAAATATGTTTGCTTTCTAGATATCAACTGACAGAAATAAACACTTTTGCTATTTAACTTTTTTCTCACTTACACGTAAATCTAGAAAATTGAACAAAGAAAAAGGAAAAAGGCAGTAAAATCCAGATACCTTTAGTCTACTTCAACAGTGGCCTCAGGCAGCACTCTTGGCAGCACCTCTTATTTAAGCTTTATCTTGGATATTATTGCATACTAGTCATGAAGGTACATTTATATTATTTGTGAAGTGATGGGGAAGCTCTGTTAACCAATCATGCCTAGTTAAGAAACCCAGAAAGAAAATTGGGATGGATCAGGTGCCCTCTCTCTCTGCGAGATTCCCACGGGACACAGAGGATGTTGGACTCCCCATTCTTGTGCTGTGAGTTTCCCATTTTAACCATTAAAAATATAATTGTTTTCCTTAAGCTGGCCTGGTTATTTCCCATATCAAGCTTGTTCGCAACAACTGGCACCCAACCTGGGGCCACTAGAGTCTGTTGGGGCCATGATGCATTCATTTAGGCATTGACTGGCTGAGCTCTGGCACCCAGCTCAGGGTCCCATAGCCATTCCCATCAGTCAAGCCTTATTGCTTTTGAGGCATGAAAGATGCTATTGGAGTTAAAATAACGTTCTCTTTACAAAGTGATGGCATGACTTAAAGCTAAGCATTTTAGTACATCTTTGTAATGCAAATTGTTCTACAGCAGAAAAGTTTTCCTGGTTCTGGGAACTTCCATGGTGAGGGAAGTTGAAATAGCTCATCTGCAATCATCTGCAATGGTTCTGAGCAATAGCTCGATACTTCAGAGCAGCAGTGAAATCACCATGTCTCTGCTAAGTCTCTAAGTCATGCTTTGCATCAGGCAATCAGCCAGTGACCTGATACAGTGTGTGCTGTGGTTGCTTATCTCTCTCTCTTCCTTGATGTCTGTATGTTTAATTTCTTTTCATCACAAGACTTAGGGAGATATGCCTAATCAAATCTACAAATTTGAACTCAAAAAAACCTACTTATAATTTCTTGGGAAAGAGAAACATTAAAAAACATTAAATTGCTTCTCTATATGTTTGATGAATTGATTTAGACTTTTGGGCTTCCTTTTTGTAACATTTTACTGAAAGCAGAGTCTACAATGTAACTTTTGAGTCTAAATTTTCATATCATTTTGTTGTGAAATAAAACAATGGGTTCTCAGGTAAATATTCAGTTTAATGATAAATTTGGTGGAAAGGATGGGATGGTAGAAGAAAGGTCATGTGATTAAAAATAAGTAGGCTAGCAAGGCCAACAGAGCAGTGAAAGTCAAGTCTTGATGTCATGGAAGTCTCATCCCCTTTCCTTTTGTTTAATGGTCTACTGGTCACTTTCTGGGTGGGATAATGGGCTACATTTGGCATATCCAATCATCAGAACTACATTCTACAATTGGACCTATATTTGTCCAGATCCTATTATTCTTGAAAGTGCTATTGTGTTCATGATCTTCTTTTAAAAAACTCAAAATTTTGTGATGCTGACAGAGTGCTTTAGACTGTCCTTAACAAAGTAAAGATGTACAGACAAAACCTAGCAACATATGAAACAAAGCCAGGGAAAAGGAGTCATTCTGGCAAGTACTTAAAAAAAATCTCCATGGGTTTAGATGATTTCTATGTGGAAAAACTGTGGGGTACCTTTTAGGGAGATAACATATGTAAATTTTCCATGTGATCCTTGACACAGAGAACTAGCTTTTTTATTCGTTTTCCTATCTAGAACAAAGACAGTAAGTGCCAGTTGCTGACACATATGAGGACAGGGGAGCTGACTGCCATAGTGGAAGTGATGGTATATGATGGGTTGATGGGAAGAAAGTGTCACAATGGAATTTTAAATTGAGTAATGCTTTATCTTCTAGCTTTGTGAATTGGATACATATCTTACTTTTGGTCCTAAGTTTCCTTATTTGTGAAATGCAGATTTATTTTTTGGTAGCAGATTACTTCAAATTCATAAAAAAGCTGCCTCACAATTTTGGCAATAAGAATCTGAAATCAATGTGTTAGATGGGCAGCACTCCTCTGAGAGTTGCAGAAGGAGAATGTTTTCCTCTTTCAGAGCTCCTAGTGTTGGCTGGCCACCTGTGGTATTATGTGGCTTGGAGCTGTACAATTCCACTCTTTTTGCTTTTACTGCCATATGTTATTATTTTGTATAAACATATTTCTATGGGCAGATTCTTATAAAAACATCAGTTATAATGGATAGGGATTTATTCTACTATGGCATAGCTTTATCCTAATTATTTTCATCTGTTGTAGCCTCCTAACTTTTCAACATTACCTCTTGAAATTCAACCCACTGAGTAAACAGCAAGTTCTACTGATTTAATTTTATGGTCAAGGTTTAAATGACATCATACATGATAGTCTTTGCACATTATAGGATATAGATTGCCATGAAATTTTAACTCCCTTCATCATACATGATAATCTTTGCACATTATAGGATATAGATTGCCATGAAGTTTTATCTCCCTTCATCTTTACTCTAGGGTGCTCACCTACATACTTTTCAGAGATAAAAAAAGCTTCCCACAAACATTATATTTAAAGCACAAATATGAAATACAATTTCTTTCCAGCTAAGTGTATGAGAGATTAATGATGATAGTAAATATGTTTTTCAGTAATGAATTGTGGTTTCCTGTTTGCTTATAAAGGTGCAATTAATAAGAGTAAATACTGACTGGATGCATGCTGTGTGCTGAATATGGCTATGAGTAATTTGAAAATGGGCATGTAACCTTGCTAGATTTTATAGATGAGGAACCAGAGATGCAGTGAAACCTTTTGCTTGTCATATGAGTAGTAAGAAGCCAAGCAGGATTCACAGCACAACCAGAGAGTAACATCAGATCACACTCTTACCTACTTCCTTACTCTTCATAGACAATACGTAAAGAACTATTTCCACTTTCTTACTCTTAGTTTCCCTAATTTTCCCTGAAATTATAAAAATTTTCACTATGTCTCAAGGGACAAACAACATGCTAAAATAAACTCACAGTGTCTCAGCTCAAATGGCTACTTTTTACATCTGTAATCCATGTACTTTGGAAAGATGAAGGGACCAAATTCTTCCATGGTACCCACTTTACTATTTAAAATGCATGACCATGAAATTTAACCCAATTCACAAAAATTGATTTTGTTAAATCAATCAGAAAAAAAATTAAGTTCAAAACTGGTAAATAGTTTAGTTTGAAAACACAAGACATTTAAAATCCTTTATCAAGCTTGTAGCAATTTCCAAAGGCTATATTAAATGCATGTCAACATCACAGATTGAAGGTTATTTGTTCCTGGTAATTAGCAAGAGCCATTTGTGCCCTCCTTCTGTCTCCTGCTGTGTAGACAGAGACTGGTTGCTTGTTTCCCAACTGGTCACACCAGAATAATCACACAGAAACTATATTAATTATAACACTGTTTGGAAAATGACTCAGGCATATTTCTAGCTAGCTCTTACATTTTGATTAATACATTTCTATTAGCTGTGTATCTCCATGAGGCTGTGGCTTACAGATAAGGTTCTGCTCAGTTACTGTCCCATTCACAAGCCACATGGCATTTCCCTCACTCTGCCCACTTTCTCTCTTTATCTCTGCTTGGATTTCCCACCTGGCTTCACTCTGCTAAGCCATTGGCCAAAACAGCTTTATTCATCAACCAATAAAGCAACACATATACATACAGGACCTCCCACATTACTGCTGCTTGCTCTTTGGACATCCAGCAACCACTCTGTCCTCTGTAAGGCTATATTTGTTGCCTAACTGCTTGAAGCTTGCAACTTATGCTTATGAGTGAAACTTTTAGGTGGAGAAAATTGGGAAGCAGGTAAAGTTTTTGTGTCACTGTTACAGTGTCGGATAAATACTAACTCTGTCTTCCAAGCACTGGGATTACAGGATGTGCCACTACTACCTGGCTTATAAGTATTAATTATTTTCAAGCATTAAGAGTTGGCATTACCACCAGCCAGAAATGTGACTCACTGCTGTGCGAACAGTTACCCAGGCCATTCTCTGAGTGTGAAAAACACATTGCTTTCATAGAGGAGAAATGTCATATATTCCGAGTAGAAGACCTTTAACTATACTGCTCTTGGCACAAATTCATGAGCATGATGTATGTACTTCTAACTCATATCTCCAAAGTAGACATCACCATTTGTAGAAAAACGTTGGTACTTCATGATTTTCTGGATTTTCTCACTCTGTCTTCTGTACCTGCAGTCAAATTTTTAAAAAAATTCTCATTTTGCTAATTTCACTGACTCAACTATGTTTTAAAAGCAAACTTGACTGCCTTTTGTCCTTCTAAGTCTATCTCTATTTCTGTTTTATTTTTATCAGACAAGTAGAGCTTGGTACCTCTGTCTTGTGCTCATCATTTGCACAGGTATTTGTGTTAGAAATTAAAGTGATTGACATAATTTTTGTAGGTCTCAATATTTTAGAGTATTCCTTTATTTTTTAAAATTTATTTCAATTCCACCATGTTTTCTGTTTTATTATTAATTTTTGAGGAAGTTAAGTTTTTTTTGAAGTTTTATTGGCAGTGTGGGTAACTGGGCATTTTTATAGAGAAACAGATATTTCCTTAGGATCTTAGACTTTTCTGGTGAGCTTATTGAGGTTTCTATATTGCTTAATTTAAAATACAAAACTAACAAACAAATGCTTTCTGTAAATTAAATGTAGTAGTTTATGATATGTCTATTAGATGAGTTCACCATTGAGTAAACAAATATTTATAGAGTACTTACTTTGTGCTTGTAGATTTCTTTGTTGATACCTCTTCACATAAAATGTAACTATTAGAAATATTTTTCTGGTGTTAATCTGGAAGGTTAGTTAGAATCCACAAGTATCTAAATGTAATATAAATATAACTTTCTAATTTTATTTCTAAAGCACATTCCAAATACATTATGTAATAATCAGTTTATGTACAGTAATTACAGATACTGTTAAGTACAATTCATCTTATTGTTTACAAAAACCACTGAGAAAAGATTTGAAAGATTGAGGTGTCATTTTTATGGATTAATGCATGAAAACAATTGATACACCATTCATACCCAACATCTCAGTCATGTTTTTAGCTATAAAAATGATGAACAGATATAAACACCAAATATTTAAGAAAAATACTACTTTCAGTTTACTCTACAAAAACAGTATAGTAACATTCAGACTTCAGAAATGTTTGATTAGTTCTATACAAATGACAATATATAAATCCTGTGATAATCAAAATTCTATGAATACTCTGAGTTCTAGAGTAGCCCTGGGAAATAGGAAATACTCAAAAAACTCTTAGATCTCCATCGTGTTATCCTTTAATTAAAGTGTTCATTGTTTCAATAATTTACTACTATCTCATTGTGCAAGTTTTAGGAAAATGGTGAGTGGGTGGTTTGAATAAAAATGGCTCTCAAAGGTGCATAGGAAGTGGCACTAGTAGGAGATGTGTCCTTTTTGGAGTGTGACTTTGTTGGAGAAGGTATGTGACTAGTGTTTAAGGTTTGAAGTCTCAAATGCTCAAGTCAGGTCTAGTTGCCTGATGAACCAGACGTAGAACTCTGAGCTTCCTCTCCAGCACTGTCTGCCTGCATGCCACCAAGGTTCCTACCATGATGGTAATGCTCTAAACCTCTGAACTGTAAAGCCAGTCCCAATTAAGTGTTTTTCTGTATAAGAGCTGTTGTAGTCATAGTGTCTCTTCACAGCCAAAAGACTCTAAGACAGTGAGTTATCTGAGTCATCCATGGGTAACTGATGTGATTGGTTTAATTAACACTTTCCTGCTACAGATGAAGACATTATGGTTTTGAGATAACGAAAAACTTCCTAATATTATAAAAAATAGTAGGTAGAGGAGCCAGAATTGAGATGTTGGATCAAAGCCTGAACTCTTCAATCATATATTAGTCTATATGATATATATGTATATATACACACACACACATACACACACACACACATATATATATATGTATGTATATATATATATACTGTTTTAAAACTAAAAATAATCTTAGATTAGGTTCTTTTTTCTGTTTAAAAAAAAAAGCACTAAAGAATGTGATGTGTTTGTTCCAATGTCATAGACTTAGGATATGTGAGCAGGGGTCTTGAACCATAATTTCTTTATTGTGCAATGTTTCTTCTTTCCTCATACTGCATTCTCTTACATATCTAGAGTGTGAACTGGGGTTAAAAAGCATGATATAGGAGTAGGACATACTGAATAGAAAAGAGGGATTATGCTTTAATAAATCCAGTCATGGAAGTGCCTGAAGCCTTACTGCCTGGATGAGTGGATAAACACTTTTGCATGCTATTAAATTAAACCTACTTGAAAGGTACTGGAAGATTTCTTAGGAAGCATGGTCTTTGAAGCCACTGTACTTCTTTAAACATTTACTGGATATTTATACAAAGCCAGAATTATTTCTATTCTCCATCAATACTTTTAGAAGGGGCAAGAAAAAAAGCTATAGTCCTCTTAGGACGTATCCCCTTTGGCTTTGTTTAGTCAGTCATTTTTCATTCATAGAAACACTTGAGAAGGATCTGACAATGATGTGGAAGAGTTTGTGCTGAACTGCAGCAGGAACAGCTGAAGCAGCAGCAGCTGCTGACTAAGAATGCAGGAGGACAGATGGGGACAGGCTGCAATGAGGGAGGTGAACAGTCAGGTGAGAGGACAGATACAGAGTAGGTAGGAGAAAAGGAAGGCTCTGGGGAAGGAAATGCACTCTCCTCTACCTTTATACAATGTGAAAGACTCAAGAGAAATACTGCTTTGTAGAATTTGATATCACTTCAAGATTCCTCTTCGGAAAATAATCTTTTAAGGACTGGTTTTGGTGAGCAGTATATTTGTGCACCGATGTTTGAATATCTTGAGAAGTGACCTTTAGTCATATTGGTCTATCATACATATTGGTGTATGTATGTTGCAAAGAGACATGTACTGATTCCTATAAGAGGAGATGTTCAGTGGAAATGCTAGCTTTCAGTGATATTTGGTTCAATATCCTAAACAGTGTAATTAGGACTATGAATCTCTGCCAATTAGCAAAATAAATTGATGGTAGTCACAAATTAACTTTACTCATCTATCCACTCTAGCAAAAACAGTCTTTTCCTAGTCCTGTGCTTAAGATGCACCAGATGTACTCAGGGCACATGCTCATTTCTGCCCAACTATTGTGCTAAGGAACAAGGTTGTTGTTTGTCCACCAGCAAAAGAGAAATAAGATCTACTTCTGTTCTCAGGGATCTCTAGTTGCTAATTGGTAGAGACTGTATACTATTGGGAAATGCATTAGAACTCTCTGGAAATATAATATATAGAATAATGTAAGTACAATTTCTGTTGTACATTTATTTCTGCATCTATTTCATGTTCTTAAGAGTCCTCATCTGAAAAATGTACTCAATATTTTGTTTTGATTAATATAAACTGGGAAATAAAAACAATGAGTCATATTTGCCATTTGGCTAATAACTGCCAGTTTGCTAGGCAGTTAGTAAATGTTTTCTCATTTAAATCTGAAAGGAACATTATCATTACTAGCATTTTGGAAATCAAGAGATCAAGTTCAGAGAGGTTAAGCAGTTCAAGGCATAGAAAGCAACTATGATTGACAAATAATTTAATCCTATTTGGTAATAATTACCACACCGTGTTAATTTCCATAAATGGTCATTGTGCATATGATTCTGTTCTTAACCTTCTGGGAGCACACTAATAGAAATAGTAGCAACAATGTGCAGTAGAGATACCATCAACTAAGGGATAGTAGTATTCTAATCATTCACATGCATTTGACCATATGTACCACAAACTCCCACGCACATTCTTCACAGAAGCTACTATCATTCAAGGTTACAAATCGAACTAGGGCATTCTATATTCTAGCCAATGAAGGTCAAAGTCTTCAATGACTCACCACTTTTCTCTTATATTGAAGCTAAGACATTGTATCATAGCCTGAAAGTCTTGGCTTCTCTCACCAATCTTGAAACACACCAAGCTCCTTTTCTCCAGAAAAAAATAAAAGACTAGCTAAAAGATAGAGACATGACAGACTTTATCGTCTTCTAGAAATTTTCTACAGTTTGCCATTACTCTTGGCACTTTAATGACTCCACACAAACAGGATAGATTTTTATTACAACTGTTCAATTCCTGAAAATACTTTAAGAAATCAGTAACAATGGCAAGTATGAAACACATTATATTGTGGAAACAATCTTCTATATTGAAGATCTCCAAATAATCTATTATCTAAGTGTGACTAGGACAGATGCGGTTTTATTAGCCCCATTATTTTCCCTTTATTCTTATAAATAAGAAACATTTCACTTTTTAGACTAATCTTGTTATTTATTCTGTATCTGAGATAGAGAGACATGATATCCACTCACAATTATTTGTGATTTCCTAGTATTCCTTTCCTGAAACAGAATACTATTCATTCATGAGCAGGATAATTCAGAAAAGGTGAAATCAGGAGTCTAGAATTTTATTTGAGTTTATATATTATTTTGATTTAGTTCTCACTACATGAAAGAAAGGAAAGAAATATCAGGATTTTTTTTGAAGAAACTCAGCCGAGGAATCACCTCTGTTAGACTGGCTGGTGGGCATGACGATGGGTATTTCCTTAATCGCCAATAAGTGAAGAAGTAGCCAGTAGCCCGTAAACAGCAGTTTTTCATGGTCACTGATACAGTTCTTTTCTTCAGGTTCTTGCCTTGAGTTCCCATTAGTCTCCCTTGTTGATATATGGTAATATATATGGTATGATATATGGTAATATATGATATGATATATGGTAATATCTATGGTATGATATATGGTAATATCTATGGTATGATATATGGTAATATATATGATATATGGTAATATATATGGTAATATATATGATATGATATATGGTAATATATGGTATGATATATGGTAATATATATGGTATGATATATGGTAATATATATGGATATGTAAGCTGCAGTAAACTCATTCCTCTCCAAGTTGATTTTGGTCAATATTTTATCACGGTGACAGAGACCAAATTAGTACATTGTTCCTCTTTCTCAAAGCTTAATTAGGTCAATATTTCAAAGAAGAGAAAATAAGTTTGTTTCAGAGGTTTTCTAAATCTCTCCAAGGGAAAATGATTAGCGCCAGACCAAAGGCGTCGTGTGTCCCGTGGAACAACAACAGTGTGTCTAGGTCTTGGGGCACCAGTCTGCAGACAGAGATGGCTCAGAAAACAGTGTACTGCTGAGAAGGGATTTTACCAGCAGTAGGGAATACGGCAGAGAAAAGAACCCATGCTGATTCCATGTGGGAAGTGAAAAGTATTTGTAAATAAATGAATACACTAGCTGAACAGAACTAACTTCATCGAAGGAGTATGATGTTGGAAGCTTTCTTTGACTTCTTTTTTCTGCTCCTCTCCCAGCCTGTTAGGTGCTCACAACAGTGCTAAGAGAATAGGGTGCTCTAACAGCCACCCACAGACTCCTTTCCAGAAAAGTAAAAGAAAAGGAGGGAGAGGTGAGGTGTTAAGAGATGCCACTGAACAAACTATAGATATTGTCCTCAGTGAAATATAGTCCAAGGAATGACCTTACTGGGGAAAGTGAAGACAAATCTCAATGTCATTTGTGTACCTGTAATGTGGCCTGTGTCAAAGATTACTAGAAACATAGACTGAAAGTGGAAGGTGTTCAGTTAAGCTTGCATCTCATGTGAACACAAAGTACTTCTTAATAAGTTCTATTTAACATTTGTAATATACATTAAGAACTTATTTATTGCTTATAAATTAGATTTGACTTTCTTTTATTATTCTCATATTCTCAGAATGCTTTTCCTTTCCTTTCTTTTTTATTTTTGAATAATCAAGAATATAATGAAAGTCACATTGTCTCTCACTTAGAGCTGGCTCTTAAGAATAACCTCTTTAGAGTAGCATATTTTCCTGGAGACTTTTGCTCACCATCAGGCCAGAGTTCTGAAACTGCTGCAACCAAAGACTACCTCCAGGGACATGACATTTGGGACTTGAAAGACCAAAAGAACATAGGAGATGGGGTTAAGAAAAGAAAGAGATGAGATTTTGAGAGGTGACTTAAAGGTCTCCCTGCCTCTGTCTTCCACATGGGTAGCAATAAGAGTATTCATTTCTTTCTCTTACAGTCATAGATTGCTAAAGAAAAAGTGAACATTGTGTTGTGCTTTTTACTCTTTTCTTAACCCCTGCTCTCCCACTTCCACAGCAGTCATTGCACCCTTTGTCCACCATAGACCTAAAGAACTTCTACATGGTGAATTTTATCATTGAGAAGACAGAAGAATCTCTACTGATAAAATGCAACTCTCACACCCAGAAAACTCTGCACTTATCCTCAACTTCTATCTACATGGTTGGTGTCTTGTGTATTGTTTGCTAAAAATTATGGTGATGACATTGGTGTTGTAGTACATGCCAACTAGCCTCATAGGCAGTCCCTATATAAGGAATAAAACATCAATAACAATTTAAGCATGCTTAAATACAGTTTCAGGCATTCCATTTTTCATAGACACTAATTCTGGAAGTTGGGGTGGTAGCATGTGCTTATAATTCCATCATTCTGGAGGCTGAGTCAGAAGTTCACAAGTTCAAAGCCCTTTTGGACTATACTGTGAGACTGTCTTGAAAAAACATTCTGAAAAAAAAGGCATCTTACAAGCATTTAAAACTTCCTTGCTATGTTTAATGCAGAAGCTTCCTTCTGTATTACACATGGAGTGAAATTCTGGAAGGTTCTAGGAGGAGTGACATCATTTGACTATCTGTCAGAGATGTTTTAAAATTTATATCTAGCCTCTTCTTCAGACTTCTAACTTTTACTCAGGCAGAAGGTAGAGACCAGGGATGCTTTAGAAAATCTCTTGAGGATAGATTTTCCCCTCTTGCCCCTGCCCGCTTATCCTCTGAGAGCTCCTATTTTATCATAGAAAGGGTGTTCATTCCTCTAACCATGCTTAAGGCCTCTTGGCACCAGGACCTAATAGAATGGACTTTTAAGGGCTGCTTTCACCATCGTGGTTCATAAAATTGGCTTGTATAATAGGGTATCATTGTACAGGGCCTTTAAGATGTCTCTGTAAGAGGACAGATGGCTGGGAAAACAATGCTCATGTGGCCCTTACTCAGGTAGATCTATTCCTCCCACTAATCCTTTTCCTTGGAGAAGAAACTAAGGCAAGCTGTCTTCCAACACATAACTAAATAAAATTGCTGCAACTTCTACCTACAGCCAAACTGTTCTGACATTGACTTAACAGTCAGCAGTGTAGTAACAAACACAAGTTGCTATTTATTTTTGTTTTAATTTTACAATTAGCTACAGACTTTTATTTCCCATTTGGTATTAAATGTTATCTTTATTAACTAAAATATTTTAAAATAAGCAATTATAAGTTCCAAGGGATTTATAGATTGAGTATCCATCTTCTTATTTGTGATGCAGAACAGATGCATTTATTCATATTTTGGGAGAAGGAAGGTATACCTAAGTATATATTTCCACATTATTTCCATCTGTTTGTCAATTATCTTGTTTCATAATGTCTAAAACAAATAAGTAGATTAAAAGTATGACCAAAGACCTTGCTGTTTCTCACCTTGCTTTTATTGTGTTTTATTTAATTACCTAACTAACCTTGTGGATGCACACACATGCAGGTACATGGACAGAAGACAACTTTCAGGATTTGATACTCATGTTCTCAGGTGGGTGGCAGGTACCCACTGAGCTCTCTTGACTGTCTCTCTCATTCTCCTGTTATGGTTAAACTACTTCTGATCAAATAACAATTACCAGAGAGGCATTATAAACTCTGAAATGGGTATTAAGAGGGGAAGTAAATACTGTTTTGATTTTTTCTAACTTTGCCTTCCCACCTTGAACTTTAATAGAAACACAGTGAAGAGGCCAAGGAATAAGGGAAAAAACAAAAGAATTAAAATATTTCATTTTATAGTATATCTACTTTTTCACCATATGATATTAGACATGAGTAGGATTTCCTATTCTAAGTAGAACTCTGGGGTAGATTTTAAAGTAGTTCTTCCAGACTAAATCAATTGAAATCCAAAACAAAGAAAAGCAAACCAAACTCATGAAGAGAGAAAGATGGTATTAAATCCGTGGAGACCATGCGTTAGAACATTCATAAAGAGATTATCAATATTACAAATGTAGATGAAGCTCTGGGATCTTAATTAAATCTAATACATTGTATATAAGGAAATAGTATAGGGGTTTCTTAGATTTGGTTCGTTAGATTTAGGAGGGAATTTATGACTGATTCTGTAAATCTGGTCAATACTCCATGCCCAGGAGTCTTAGGACTTACCAGCAATATGATTACCATTGTTCTCCTAAATGGTCAAATTGTTATTTTTGCCTTGTAAATGTTTAAAATTTTATCCATAGGTTAGTGTTGTTCCCAGCCTAAGTTAGAGAAGCTTGTTGTTGCAGAGGACCTGGTTAATGCAGAAATTAAACATTAGCCAAAGTGCCAAGGGAGTAAATGATGATGGAGTAGTTTACCCTAAGGAACAAGACACTGGAGGAGAGGGATGGGAAAATATGTAGAGGATGGGGACCTGGGGAGCAAAAATGCGTCTTCTGAACACAAAGTGGCCATTGCATTCAATAAAGCATTGATACAATTATTTTTAATCAATAAATACCAGGTAGTCAGATATTGGGGTAAGAACCTTAATGATCAGAGAAACAGAGGAGAAACGACAAGTGACCTCCTCTCTGTCTCCTCCCTGAATCGAAAAGGGTTGTGAATCTTTCTAAGCTCAATTCTACTATTTCTGTCTACATCCTCATTCCCCAAAACCTCTATGGTTAATTTTGGTCAGCTAGTAGCTAGCTCTGATTCAAAGTAGACAGTGGCAGTCTCAGGAGTGTCATAGTGAGACCAAAATATCCCACTGTTACTGTTTCTATGGTTACTTGAAAAGACCTGCATTTCATATGATGAAATGCAGTCATCATGGGCTGGAGAGAAGCCATGGCACACTATCACTCTCTGAGAGGTTGTTGGCAATTAATAGTCGCTGGGATAAAGTTTGCCATTATCTTCAGTGGCATAGCCACTATTAAATTTGTACATGCTCCCGTAAATAACCTTCCACACACATTTGTGCAAGGAACTGTAATTGGCTTCAGTAGACCACACACACACACACACACACACAAAGGTATGAAATTAGTACAGAGATTTGTTGGAAAGAAGGATCTCATGGAGAGAGTGGAGTAGAAGAGGACGTGTAAATAATTAAAAATTAGTGATAAGCTGTCAAAGAGTAAAAGAAAAAGAAACTTTTGTTCCTCATTAAATAGAACAATTCAGGATTCAGAGAGTACTAAGTGAGACCATTAAGAGTCAGTAATGGTAAACCACCATTATTGGTAAAGGACAATATCATGCATTATGGTGGTCTTATAAGAAAGCAGGCTAAGAGCCTCTATCTGGGCCTAGGCTACTGCCAAGGGCCATGACTGGGTCTGTGGCCCTCTAGCAGCCAGGGTCTGGATGGACGTATGTGAGTCCTGTTGTGACCGAGTACCATAGGGACACCCGGGGTCAGATCAGTCATCTGAGTCCAGGTTGGTGTCCGAGGGCCAGGATGCACCCAATTTGAGTGGCCTGTGCTGCTACTCAATGTCATGTTGATGTCACGGTCAGAGATGCAGCTGAGGGCCATGTCACGGTCCATGGCCATACTGCAGCCAGGGTCTGTGCTGATAGCCAGTGCACCTGTTACTAACAAAGTCTGTTCAGACACCTGAGATAGAGGACCATGTTGGGTCTCAAACCCATACTGCTGCTGGGGCAGTGGTGACATCTAGATCCATCTGCTACTGAAGACCATGTCGGGGTCCATGGGCTTTATCACAGCAGATGTCTGCGCTGAAGTCACATTGTTGCATTGCTACCAAAGGTCACAAAGAGACCCAGGGTTAGGACCATAACCTGAGGCCTTGGTGTTGTCCGGTAGCCATTCTGTCACCAGCACCATTTCCACCTGTTTGGCCATTTCCAACCAGAGCCTTGATGTTGTCTGAGCCCAAGATGCTGTCGAAGACTTTGTCAGGATCCATGCTGAGCTGGTACCACCCTTCGCGGGCGCTGAGAAAGCTGATCTTGTCTTTTGTTGGACACTATAACAAGAGAGGTGGTCCCTGCATGTGAGAGAGATGCACCTTCCCCTCACCACAGGCCAGGGTGTGTCAACACTGAGGGAATGCATTTAAGAGAGTTGACTCCACTCCCTTGCTGAGATGGGTAACCAAATGACCAGGTTGGTTACCACTCAGGCCCACAGTCAAGCCTTGGGTTGATCCACCCAAACACTTAACCCATCTAGGACCTGCTGGAGTTTGTGAAGGAACTGGTCTTGTGGAACAATACAAGATATCCCAGAGGAGTTCCGGTGAGTATCCAGTAATGATGCTGTACCAGAAATCAGAGGACTTGAACCAGATCAGTGACTCACTGTGGTGAATATTTGCAGTGAGACTAAGGGGAAAAGGATGTATAACACATGACACACTGAAGCCTCCAATGCCACCAGGACAAATGACAAGGTGTTGGAGAGGCAGGAAAGAAGGAGAAGCAAAGAGATTTCTCTGTTGTGGTTTTTGTTGTCTTGCTTTGTTTTTTGTTTTTGTTTTTTCTTTTGTTTGCTTGTTTTGATTTGTTTCCTTTTGTGGTGGTGTGTAGCAGGGTTGATGGAAGAATATGGGGGACCATGAGGTGAGAAAAATTGGGGTGCATGATGATAAACTCCCAAAGAGTGTAACATGAGGGCTGGCTCGTTGGGGTTTCTGTCCTGCCCAGTACCCCACAGCAGGCAAGCCCCAAAGAAAATCACACAGAGAGTCTACATTAGATTATTAACGATTGGCCCATTATCTCAGGCTTCTTACTAGCTATTATAACTTATATTAACCCATCTATGTTAGCCACATGGCTCGGTACCTTTTCTCAGCTGGGCAGCTTCCATTGTTGCCTCCTTGGAGATCTGCTCAGGAATGCCAGGGAAGCTTCCTGCCTCCCAGACTTTCTCCTCGCCCTGCCTCTACTTCCTGTCTGGTTGACCCGCCCATACTTCCTACCTGGCCAATCAGCATTTATTTAAAACATGATTGACTGAACAGACAAGTCTCCTGCACCAGAAAAGTCAATAAAGAAGTTAAGTATAAAAGAGAAAGAAGACTAAGAAAGAGTAAAAATAAGGGGAGAGCAGGATGGTATGTCCTAAAGTACACATTGGAATTGAAAGAAGAAAATGGAGTAGGAATAGGTCATAAGAATGGTAATGTGTGTGAGGAAGATGAGGGGGATGGTACATTTTGTACAAAAATACCATAAATATATGTAATTACTTGTATACAATTAATAATCTTCCCACCTGTGCCCTTTATAGACCATAATAATGATTACCATGACAATAATGATAATCTCTAATGGTGCAATAGTGGTGCTTCCATCTGCACAGTAACCACCACCTATCGAATTGGACATAATGCAGCTCAATAGAAGGTAATTCATGCCTGGTACTATAAACCTAGCCAACTACATTTGAATATTGAGCTCATGAATCTTAGAGGAGAACCTATTGCTATCACTTTCACAAAACAGTATGATACTTAATTATATTATTAATCTTAAATCTACAAATAATTGTAGCTTTCACCCATATCAAAAATGCATACTTTTGTAACATATGGAGACATGATAGCAAGTCACAAGTGTTGACAATACAGGTAACAGTTGATTGTGGGGTAACAAGCTCTAGGTGGTACATCTGTAACAGTACCCCTACACCCAAGGCTCAGAGAACACTGGAAAAGAGGGGGCAGAAAGATTGCAAGAGCCAGAGAATCAGGAAGTCTGCTATAGGATAATATATTTTAGATATTATATAGGGAAGCTACACACATAAAATATCATCAACTGAGCTACCTAGATCAGACCTGAGTGATGGCAATACCAGTTGACAATACATACGAAGGGAGCAATCTAATGGTGCTTTGTCTCTAGATGAAGGCCAAAGGCAAGCAATATCTGCTGAGAAAACGAGAACCAATCTTCTCTAGGGATGAGAGATATATTATCCAATCCCAAGTGGTCATCCCTAAACACATGTGTAAGATCAACACCGAATGGACTCAGCAGGTTGTATTTATACATTTTGTGACAATTAAAAATAATCACAGTAAGAACATTGAAAAGCAAAGTCATGTTATAACTATATGTGTTTGCTAACTTTTATTTCCATGTTTTAGAGGATACTAAAAATAACAATTACCTCTAAACTGGCTTGATGAGGTATTATAAATATTTCAGGAGGAGATACTGATTCCAAAGGAGAATTTCCACATTGGAGTAATTGTCCTTATTCTCCATGTTGAGGTTGGGTACAGTGATAAACAAGATCCTGGCCATACATAGTTCTATGCAGAAAGACTGTGGTTGTGTCTCCAATGTGAACATCAGGAAAAGCATGTAGAATAAGGATATAATGAGATAAAATATGACCACAGAACCACACACTTTGTGTTTTTAAGGATGTTAATACAAAAAATTGAAGAGTGATAATTTATAATTGATTATAGCATAAACAGAGAAAGACAAGGCAGATTCTTTGATAAAGAAAACATTGCATACTATGTTTTTGTGTATGTGAATGTGTGTATGCAAGTGTGTGCTTGCATGCAGAGGACAAAGAATAGTGAGAGTCTTCCTCTATTGTTCTTTAGTTTATATTTTGATGTAGGTCCCCTTATGAACCAGAATTTATTATGTTCAGCTATGCTGATTACCCAGAGAACTCTCTGAATGTATCTGCCTTTGTCCCTTAACCCTGGATACTGAAGATTTGAATTGAAGTCCTCATACTTTCAGACCTGAGAGCCACTGTCCCGTGTCCTCAAATTCTCCCATTTTTTCCTTCATATCAAATAGTAACAGCATTTTTCGTTAACTATAGATAAATGAATCCTTACCAATGCACTATATGATCACAGTACTCAATACAGTAAAATGTTATACATATTTGTAGGCCAGGAGCATCTCACACACCCTGTGTACACAGTGAATGATAACAGACCTAGGTTTCTGTAAACGATCTCCTTTTGAACCACCTAATGATGCACTTTACTGAAGTTATTATTTGTTATAAATAGGAGTAGACAAAAAGCAGTAGAAAAAATTCTAAAATAAATAGTAGAGAAATGTGAGAAATTTACTGAATGACGAAAGCCCAGAATTCAGGGGAAAAACTGAGCCATGATATAAATGAAATATACATTGTAGAGTTCTTCTTTGTAAATAAATAGAGTTTTTGAACAATAAGCAATAGAATTAGATTTGATGTGTGTGTGTGTGTGTGTGTGTGTGTGTATGTGAGGGGAGGGTTAAGAAAAATATTTTCAAAACCTAAAAAAAATAAAATATTACATATTTAAGTTTCCCTAAAGTCCATAAAAATTAGCAAGCATGAAGAAATTTTAAAACACATTGAAGTAGACAGATAAAATTTGTATATAAACCTTGTGTAGCAAGACAACTATATCTACAAAAAGAGAAAAGCAAGAGTATTTCATTTTAAGCTTAATTTCCATTTCTCAGAGGCAAATTTGCAACTCTTAAAAGTTTTTGGTGTGATTATAACCTACAACTGTACACTCTCAGTATTGCATTGCTATTTCTGGATGAGATCTGGTGTTAACTGGTATACATGCTATACCATTTAGTATCATGAGACCGGGCTGTCTTATCTTCTTCAACAAATCCTCTTACTCTCTTCCTTTTCATAAAATAGCTTATGCTCCCCTTCCCTCCTCCCTCTTCCTACCCTCTCCTGTGACCCCCATGCTCCCAATTTACTCAGAAGATAATATACAGCAAGTCAACAGCCAACATCAAGCTAAACGGAGAGAAGCTCAAAGCGATCCCACTGCAATCAGGAACAAGGCAAGGTTGTCTACTCTCTCCATATCTATTCAATATGGTTCTTGAGGCAATAAGGCAACAAGGAGAGAACAAGAGAATACAAATCCATCCATTTGCATGCAAAATTCAAGATGTCACTGTTTTTTTCCACTGAGTAGTACTCTGATGTGTATATATTCTACACTTTCTTTATCCATTCTTCCATTGAGGGGCATCTTGGTTGTTTCCAGGTTCTGGCTATTACAAATAATGCTGCTATGAACATAGCACAAGTGTTTTTGTGGTATGATTAGGCATCTCTTGGGTATATTCCCAAGAGTGGTATTGCTGGATCCTGAGGTAGGTTGATTTCCAGTTTCCCGAGAAACCGCCACACTGATTTCCAAAGTGGTTGCA
>JAQHUG010000350.1:489727-508486 GCA_028555095.1 Dicrostonyx torquatus | reverse complement strand
TAGGACTCCTAGCGACAGGTGATACATAGCCTGAACTAGAAAAAAAAAAGACAATGTAATGTAGCCTGAAGCCTAACAATTTTCTGCTATCATCATAGATGGGTGCCTAGCTCAACTGTAATCAGAGAGGCTCCATCCAGCAACTAAAGGAAATAGATACACAAACCAACAGCTGGACGCTGGGTGGAGCTCCAGTAATCCTGTGGAAGAGGGGGAAGGAGGAGGAAGGGTTGAAGGAGAGAGTTCAGTCAAGGGCACCACAAGAAAACCCACAGAATCAATTAAGCAGGACTTCTAGGGACTCACAGAGACTGAACCAACAACCAGAGAGCCTGTAAGAGACTGACTGATCTAGGCCCTCTGCATACATCTTAGAGTTAGCTTAGTCTTCTTGTGGGACTACTAACAGTGGGAGCAGGGGCTGTGTCTGATTCTTTTGCTGGCTTTGGGACCCCATTCCTCATACTGAGTTGCCTTGTTCAGCCTTTATAGGAGGGGAAGTTCTTAGTCTTACTGCAACTTGATATTGGGTTTCTATCCATGGGAGGGCCCTTTTCTGAATATAAAAGGAGGAAGAGAGGATGGGGGCAGAAGGCAGGTAGAGGGAGGGATTAGGAGGAGAGGGGGGGGAGGGGAAACCGTGGTTGGAATGTAAAAATAAATATGTAAATAAAAAGTTTTAAAAGTTAAAATTATATAAACTGTAAGGCAAGCTTTGAATTCTCTCAGCAATGTCTTAACGCCTCTCTTACCCTGCACATCTCACCTTTGATTCTTAGATAATGTAGATTTCCCCCTAAATTTCTTGATTAAATGGAATGATGTGTCAAGCCCTTTGTTTCCAGTTAAGTCACATTTATAGTTTCCGGGGAAAATGCTATGCCACCGAATGACATTAGCAGAGTTTGGCATTCTGCCATTGGGTAATGGGATGCACACTTTGTGTCTAGAAGGCTTTTAAAGTTTCACAAATCCTCATTAAACTGTAAATGTCTGAGGATGGGATCAGCTCTTAAGCTATTAGCAATTACTCTGATCAAGAAAGTCCAGAGCCAGAGGGAAGTGTAGCTGATCACAAAGAATGACCTTTAACATCCTAGAGAGTTTTGTTGGGAGCCTTTATGTTGTATTGCTCTAATTCAGTCACTTAGTTTTTTTTTTTCTTTTTTTTTGGCAATCCTTTGACTTTGCTTTGTGCTTCAATATTTCCACCTTTGTTTTTTGGTCTTTTTGTGGCAATCTTTCTTCTCTGCTCTTCCTTTTCCCTCTTGAGTTGTATACTACTTAGATGTTTTGGAAGTTAAGATGGATTCCAATGCTGTTTTGTGTACAATTTTGTATTTTTTAAGTCTTAAGATTATAATATAATTACACAATTTCCCCTTTCCCTTTCCTTATTCAAAATACTTTCCTGTACCACCCCTCTCCATCACTGCTATCTTAAATTCATGCTCTCTTTTTCTTTAAGTGTTGTTGTTGTTGGTGGTGGTTGTGGTGTGTGTATGTATGTCCCTCAATACATAAGTACAACCTACTCATCACTATAATGTTTGTATGTATATGATCAGGGCTGATCATTTGAATCGCAATACTAATTAGTACGCTCTTCCCTGGGGAAGACTATTTCTCCCACCCCGCACATTCTTTAGTCTTTATGGCACTTTGTTTAAGCTTAGGCCTCATGAATTCTTTCCCCTTCCACATCAGCACATGGACTGCAATCATCTTGTTCAGATCATGGGCAGTCATGTTGGGAAGACTTCATGGATGCAGTCTTTGTCACTGAGCTTCTGCTGGTCTCTGTCTCACCAGCAGTGACATGCCAGTGATTTCTCCTACCACATTACAGCTGAGCTCACTACTTTTTCTATTTTCTCTTCTTGGATCAATATTTCCACAGATGAGCTACATTAATTTATTACTGAATACAGATGCCTGGTAGGACAGTCCTCTGACTCTGGATTAGTGTACTTTCTTTTAAAATAACCACATTACAATGTCAGCATAAATAAAATGACAACTGGAAAGTTCAGCTGTAAGTAACCATGATAACAAAGGGTTAACTTGAAGCATTATTAGTGGGCAGGGCAGATGACTCAGTGAATAAATTACTTTCTGCAAGAGTGGGAGCCTGAGGTTGAATGCCCAAGGCACAGGAAAAGCTTAACAAGGTACAATGGAGCTGTAGTCCCAGTGCATCAGAAGAGGTGGAAGGCAGAGGTCAGAGGAGTTCACAGCTAGCTTAGCATGTACAGTGTGAAAAAGGAGAGCCTGACTCAGAGAACATGAGAGGAGATGATTGACACCTGAGATTGTCCTCTAGCGGCCACATGCACACCACAGGATGAACACGTCCACACTCACACCCATGAGCAGGCACACACACACACACACACACACACACACACACACACACAGATACAAACAAACACACACAAGCACACATGATAAATAAGAAATAATAAAAATGTTGCTGAAGATGACTTATCAGGTGCTCCTGCGGAGGATCCAGGTTTGGTTCCTAGCACTGACATGGTGGCTCAGTACCACTTTTAATTCCAGTTTCAGGGGATCCAACATCCTCTTCTGCTCTATGTGGGCACCGGGCATGCATACGGTGCACAACATACATATCAGCAAATATACACAAAATAAATCGTATAAAATAACAAAAACATTATTAGTAACTAAATACTGAATACTAAATCCATTATGGAAGTGTTTCAAATTGTAAAATTTTTGTCTGAGGGGGTATATCCAGTCTCTGAGGCCAGTTGCTTTAGATACTGGAAAGCAAAGTACCAGTATGTTTTTATATCTTATAGTCACAGTTACCAAAAAAGCTTTTTAAAAAATAATCATTTTTATGTTCTCTTTGGAAAATGGAAAACTGCTGTGTTCCAGTCACTTAATTGAAAGTCCTTCTGCAACTGTCTTTGCTGTATCCCTCAGTGCCTTTCATCTAGAAATGGTTTTCAAGAAAAGCGTACTTCCCACCCATTCACAAAAGAGAAGAGCAGTTTTCATGGAAGCCATTAGTTTGCTGCCAGCTCCCACCGTGTGCCCAGAAGTTTAAAACTGATTGATCATCCATCAGAGATTGACTTAGTTTTATAGTGACTCACTGCTTTACTCTAGTAAATGCTTGTGAGCGACAGCTTATTTGCCCCCTTGAGCAGTTAACAATTCTTATCAAGGCTTTCTTATTTCGACAGTGCAGTCACTTTTCTGTGCAGGAGTGATCAAATTAACTAGAAATCATTTGTCTCTTTTACAGTAGAAAGACCCTACTTTAAGAAATCAGTTCAGTAAGTGTGCTGGTTAGTTTCTAAGGTCAACTTGACACAACCTAAAATTACCTGGGAAGAGAGTCTTAATGAGGAATTATCTAGATTGGATTGTCCTCTGGGCACACATAAGGGCTATTTTCTTGATTGTTAATTGATGTAGGAGATCAGCCCATGGTAGGTGGCCCTATTCCCTAGACAGGTAGATGTGGGTGGGGTGGGCTGGGGTCATGGAGTGGCAGTCTTAGGCAATATGAAAAGGGAAAGCTCTCTGAGACCAAGCATGCAATGATGTCTTTGTTCTCCTTGACTCTTGGCTGCAGGGAGGGATATGACTAGCTAATTGTTTGAGTTCCTGCCTTACCCTTCTCTTAGTGATGGAATTAAGCCAAATAAACCCTTTAGTTCCCTAGGATTTTTCCCCCAATTTGGGTAGTTGTTACAACAGCAGAAGTAAAACTAAAACAGAAAGAAATTCTGCTCTTTCCTTTAAATATACACCTTCATTTTCTGTTATGGTTGAATGTAAATGTCTGTGTTTTTTTTAATAGCATGACAATGAGACATTTGATGTTTATGATATTATGTTTTTTATGGAAGAAAGACATCTTGAAATCACAATATGCACTCTAACAATCAGTTTTATATTCTTCATGTCATTATAAGAGGTTATATCTTGTGAAGCTATTAACTAGAATTTAAATAACAATTACTATTTTGTGTGATTTAAGCTTTAAATAAAAATGATAGGCATAGGCAGTCAATGGTGCACACTATGATAAATTTAACCAGATGTAGCATATGAGTAGGCAGTTAATGTCCTTCTTGTTGTCCCTTAGATTTATCTATTGACTTTTTGGGATCTAGGAAAGGTCATAATTACAAGAGAGCTATTTTCAACTGCAACCTTTAAGATAATAATAGCCATTGTGCTGTACTTCTTTTGGTATGGCTTCAATTAGAATCACCTATCTGTCCAACCTGCCAGCTCGATGCTTCCTTTGACACTTTTTTTTTTTTAAGAAAAACTCATCAGGAGTTCAAGAATGTTTCTCATTTGAAAGATACACAATGTGTGCTGCTTAACAAATTAAAAGTGAAATTATGATGGAATAGCACTTCCATTTATTTAGCTGTTCGTGAACATTGCTCTAAACTATTGTTCATAAGATCCTATTGATTTAAGTACTTCAATTATGCCTTAATGTAGTTAAAACAATTAATTAACTTTTCCCTGAGGTTTAGTTTTCACATTAACAGTGTAATAAATGGTCTTTGTTATACTTTATGAACCATGATAGTATTATCTAAAAGACTCACGTATTTCAAAGATTGTGAGACTATATCTGAATATATGTACAATAAAGATAAATTGATTTATGAATGTAAGCATAAAATAATTATCCAAATGAATATTCAGACTTCACTGAGATAATTAACTTAAAGCCTAAGTACTTCGGTCTTCTAGACCGTGAAAATGATAACATCTCCCTTACATCCTCATGAATTTTTAACTTCCACATAGGTACTCACATGAGTACCATCAGAGACATGGGAAGTGAAGAGGTCAGTATACAGACTAAATGTAAAATAAAACCTATTTTCATACAAGATATAACTAGACTATACAATAAACATATTAAAATACACCTAGAGATGCCTATTTTTTGAGACATGGTAGATGCCTTTTCTTTTTTACTGGAAGAACTTGTCTAAATATTGCAATAATACACCACTGTAATGTAAGGTCAAAGGTAAAGTATACCTAGTTAAAGTCTATGCTGACAAATGCCATTATAAAATGCTGGAGTGTCTGTGTATGCATGATACATGTATAACATTACATAACACTTACGTTTGTATTTTAACTTATTTAATAAACCTATTCTAAATTAGCAAACTATGGTAGTCATTTAATAATCTACTTTGAAAAAAGCTAATAAAATAGATGTTGATATTTCAATAGTGTAATCTTGGCAACAAATCAACTTGTGGGATATATTTGCTAAGGGATATATTCTGTATCATTTAAAAGGAAACAATCACAGTAGTAGTCAAAATTTTAAAGTACAAGTTTCTGATTGAGTTAGTAAGCAACAACCATACGCTGAACAGAAAACAAAATATCTCTCTGATAATAATCAATTGAAAAATACTAATAGAAGTTATGGTTTTTATAAGATTTTTGATAATTTTTGAGACAAATCTCGTGTATCCAAGTTGCCTTAAACTCACCTTAAATTCAGATCTTCCTGCTCCTGCATGCCCAGTGCTGGGCTTACAGGCTTGTACCACCTTGCCTGCTTTCTGTGGAGCTTGAATCCAAGTCATGATTTTGACACTTGGTTGCATGTCAAATAGGTTTCTTTATCCTGCTCCCAGAGCAGAATTAGCTACTTCTTTCCACAAGTTGATAGCTGAGCTCTTTGAGAAATTGACTAAACCCTAGTGCTTGTTCTTGATTAGTTATTACTGTATGCTTACAGATCTTCATTTTGGTTAGCATTTGGTTACTACAGAGGTTTTTTTAGTCTGAGTCAAACTAGAATCCTTCCTAGGCAGGAGAGGAAAGGAGAGCCTTTTCCTCAGCCTCTCCTTGTCTGGTTCTGTTATTCTTGGTCTATTACCCATTGGGTTCTTGCTCATGAACCTTCAGTTTCCTAGGGCTCCTTTGTTGCTTCTTTGCTCTATTCTCCCATAGGCAACCTTGGGAGCGTTCATGTTTTGGGATGTAAGTTTCTTTGAAGGCATTGACTCTACTAATAAATAATCTTGATGTGGATGTCCTTAACCTTCTGAAATAAGGTAGGCCACTGCCCATACAGACCCCTGCTAACTCAACCCCTTCCTTTTAGCCCAACTAATTGCCTGCCTTGCCCTGCTTAAAATGGAAGCATAGATTCTGGCCTTCTTCTAGTCTGCCTGCCATTGCTTTGTGCCTCAAATCTGGGACTCTTTCTTTCTGTGATGCAGAGAGCACTTTAGCTACAAGTAATGCCTCTTGTGATGAGAAACAATGGCTCCCAGTCCCATTTTCATCAAAATGTACTATAGAAATTGCTGTCTTTGTCCTGAGCTAAATCAGCTTTCCCAAATGTTCTTTTTTTCCCTCTTCCTACTCTGGATCACCAACAACAATGAGATTACATGGTAGACAATGAATAGCGATTGACGGGAGTGACTATTGCTGATCACTCAGTGTTCAGGGGAAAACCTCTGCTTTCTCTTCTCCTACTAGGGATGAACAAGAAAGCCAAGGCTCTGTGTTGATCCCAGGAGTCACTTTCCTCATGAAGAATAACATAGTAAAAATTCTCCTGTTTTGACCAGACCTGCCTATGTACCAGTATTAGAAAACCGCACTTTCACTCAAATACGATTTTCTGCAGGCAAGCATGTTATCTTCTAATGGCCACTAGTACAATGCTTGCTTGTGTGCTCTTGTGTTATAGAAGGAAAACTTCAGTACCTGAATGAAATTTTCTGCAGGTTTATTTTGTTGTCCTGTAGTTTAGCATGATTTTAGGAATTAAGATCTATTTACCTTCACAATGCTAAAATCTATTTACTTTAAATCAATGGATATTTAAATTATCAACATTTGGAGTATTTCTTGTTCTTTTCTTCTTTTAGTTTTATGAAACAAGATTTTGGTTTTCCAAATTTTCTTTTATTCCTAATTTTGTCCTCTAAATTTTTTTCTTGGATTTTTTGTTGACTAAATGGTTAAATTTCATTATGATAAATTTTTTATTATAATTTTATTAGTAGTATGTAGTGATATTTTGTTTATGTGTTAACAAATAAACCTGCCCGAAGGTCAGAGTACAAAACTAAGCCACTAGAAATCAGGGAATGGTAGCACACATCTTTAATCCAGGATTTGGGAGACAGAAATGTAGGTATTTCTATTAGTTCATGGCCACCCTGGGCTGCAAAAGATTGAATCTGTCTGAAAGAGAAAAAGCTCACACAAAGTTGATCTCAGTACTTGGGATCACACTCCTTCCATGCTAGCACCAGGAATCTGAGATATAAGTAATGTAGTTGGGTGGAAAGGGTGGACTATAAAGTGGGAGGAGACAGGAACTCAGTGTGTCTGAGGTTTGGTTCAGACAGCTGCAGTCTGAGGAGACAGTCTTAGGACAGGATTGCCCCTTCGTTCTGGGCATTGGTAGAAGAAAAAGATCTCTCTACTGGCTGCACTGATTCTCTGATCTTCAGCATTAACACCTATATCTGACTCTGGGTTTTTATTATTAATACCAACTAGAATTTTTGCTACACTAGTAAAATGAGACATCTATTGTTATTTCATGTCATATTTACTTAATTATTGACATTAACTGATTAAGTTTCTGGATTGACTTCTTGTATAATATATCTATCTATTAAAGATGTCCATTCTATATTTTAATATATGTTTTATTATTATAGCCTAAAATTCAGAAGGTCGTATGTGGAAACAAATATTTTTCATTTATTCACATATATTTTGGAATTCATTTTAAAACTAAGAAATGTTAAGAATGGAGCTATTGGAATCTTAGGCAAGGCATGTTTAGATTTGTAAAACATACACTTACTACAGTTCTTTTCTGAATTTGTATTTCATAACCTTGTGTACACCTTGGGCTTCTTTTTCTGTACAGTCTGTTGGGTTTAATTTGGGATTCCTGCTTCGTTTAACAAAACCAAACATGAACATGTGCATTGTAAGAACAAAGGCTAAGGCAAACAAACAAACAAAAAACTATGAGTTCTTTTTAAGACAAACTTTTCAGAGTTCCAACCATATACATTGACCACTGAGATTTAGTTAAACATAAATCTTTTTAAAATGCTAAGAGGAAAGTCATGCTCCATGTTGCACATAAGCAACAATTTTATAGTAAAAGTGAGCATTTCTCTTGATATAGCTTTTATTTCCCATGTATTTGAGCTTAACTTCTTCTCTTGAACTTCAAAACCTGATGGAGAAATGAGAACACTGACCTCATTCACATTCCACATTTGACACTCATTGAAGGGAGTTCAATTGAATGTTTGTCCCATTTTGAAAATGTATGACTAAAATGAGTATTGCAGTACATGAGTTGTTTACCATGAAAACTAGATTTGCTTACAATTTTCAAATCTTACTCACTGCTTCCAACACACAGAACAAACACCACAGATTTCTCACACTTCTGTGGGTCTTGGGAGAAGATTTTAAAATAGATCAGATTTAAGATCTTATCTATTGAAAGCACCTACATAAATGAATTCACATAAACGAACAAGAAAGTTGACTTTGACAAGTGAATTATACTATATTTGATTTTAGGATAGTGCATAAGTTGGATGAATAGATGAAGTTATTAAATTATATTGCAGTGAACAAATATTACAGAAAAAAGAGGATTTGACTCAATGAAATTCCAATGAAAGAAATTGCTCTATAAGTTCATTAAAATGTTGTAGGATATCAAGAAGTCACTATATTCAACGTGGATATGTTTGTTGATTATGCTTATTAGAAACAGGTTTCTTTGCTAAGATCAAAAACACAGTGACATCTGATGACGGCGAGGATGTACCAGGCAAAGGTACATTTGTTTATGCTGCATTTGTTTAGAATGTGTGTTAAATTATGTAACGATGTGCTGCATTTGTTTCACCTTACCTGTGTAAGGCACTTGATTGGTCCATAAAGAGGTGAACAGACAATAGGTAGGCAGAGAGAGGGATAGGCGGGGATGCCTAGCAGAAAGAATACATAGGAGGAGAAATCTAGGTTCAAAAAAGAGGAGAGAAGAAAAAAGAAGAGAATGAGGAGAAAGAGAGGGGAACATGCAGGGCATGAAGCTAGGCAGCTGCCAGTCAGCCCTCTATGAGAGGCAGAGAAAGTCAGATATACAGAAGGAAAGAAAAGTTAAAAAGCTGTGAGGCAAAATGTAGATAAACGGAAGCAGGCTAATTTAAGTTAAAAGAAATAGCCAGAAAAGAGCTTAAATTAGGTCGAGCATTCAAAACCACTAAGAAGTTTCCATCTGGAACCATTTGGAGTCCTGGCCTCCAGCTGCTCTTCCCTGCTAGAGATCTTTACCTCTGATTTGAGTTACTGAAAGTTGTATTAAAGTTGTTTACCAGCTCTGTGTCACGAGCATGTGTTGCCTTGAGGATCAGAGGATAAGGTTTTCACCTGTTGGCACACCTGAATGTTATAAGCCTCCTTAGTGCGACTGAATAAAGGGCTTCTTACCAAAAAAAAAAAAAGAAGTTTCCATCATGATTTGGGAACCAGCTGATTGGGAAAAAACAAAAGAAAAGAAAAGAAAAGAAAAGGCTGTTATACTTGTTTTACTCCATTGCTGATAGCAGTGCAAACATGTATAGCCACTTTGGAAATCAATATAATTGAAGACCCAGCTACACGACTCCTGGACAAATAACCAAAGGATTTCTTTCTAGGACAACGACACTTGCTCAACTATGTTCATAGCAGCTATATTCATAATAACTAGAAGCTAGAAGCAACCTAGATGTCCCTCAATTGAAGAATGGATAAAGAAAATGTGGTATAGTTACACAGTGAAGTATTGCTCAGCTCTTAAAAACAATCACATCATGAATTTTGCAGGCAGATATAAGTCAAAAAAATCATCCTGAGTGATGTAACCCAGACCCAGAAAGACAAACATGGTATGTACTCACTTATAAGGGATATTATCTGTAAAATAAAAGATAATCATGGTATTCACAGACCTAGAAAAGTTAAGTAACAAGAAAGGCCCAAAGCAGTATACAAGGATCTCACTGGGAGGATGAAACAGAACAGATACCGTGAGAGTACTGGGTGGTAATGTAGGGAACAGGAAGGTTCAAGTAGAAGCTTATGGACTCCTATGGGAAAGGGGGATTCATAACAGTGGGAGAAGGGTTACTGACTTTCTAGCCTACTTATGTGACCTTCTTCCTCCTAATTGGATCCAGCCTTGATGGAATAGCGTGTACCTGGTCTTTATTGTAGCACATTATGCCATGTTTGGTTGAAGTTCCTAGGAAGTCTGCTCTTTTCTGAGGGGAGACAGAGGGGGACTGGACCTGGGGAGAGGAGAAAAGGGAGGGGGAGAGGAAACTGCAGTTGGGATGTAATATATGAGAGAATAAATTAAAAAGATAAGAAACGGGCTTCTCTGAAGGTGGTGTGAGTCTGGCAGTTTTTCTTGCATGGACTGTCAACTACAAAGCAACTCACCATTTGCTGAATCTCCTGCTTTGCTCCCTCTGAGTAAGTCTGAATTATTTAAGCCACTGAAAGAAATATCAATGCTTGGTACATGGCAGCAACCAGAAATTTGGTAATAAAAGTAAAATAGTCAACTCTAGCTCTCTAAGTCATGGCTTTCTAGTATGGTGTGGATTTGCTTGTATATTTTGCTGAGGACGACATTTCTCAGTCTTACAAATGACTGAAGAGTTATCTACCGTTTTCTCTACCTTAGTGTCTCCCTCCCAATTCAAATCTCTCCACAGTGTTTTTATATTCGAACTTTAAAACTCCTCAGTGGCTTGCCATTATCCCTAAGATAAAACACAGATGCTTTTGAGTATTTCCTTATTTAATTTTCTCCCTGTTTTTCCTATTCCCCTAAGCACATACTTCATGTGCTCACACATCCACACTGGTTCTCTCAGAACTGACTCTCATCAGTGAACGTGTGACTGTGCCATGCTGGCTGTCCTAGTCACTGTTCTCATTGCGGTGCCAGAAATACCCATCAGGAACAACTCAGAGGATCGGGGGATTATTTCTGTATTATTTATTTATAATTATGAGATTATTTCTATATTAGTCCATCACGGCAGTCTCTTGACAGTCGTAACCTGAGGCTGTGCTGTTTACATGTACCAAACAGAAAGCAGAGGCTGCTAAGAAAGGAGGAACAGATGAAACTTTTGAGGGCCTAGTGCCCCACCTCCACCAGTCAGGCCTGCTTCCTGATGGCCATATTCAAAGCCCACACTAAGTAACCCGCCTGCACCAGTCAGGCCTTGGAATAACTACAGCCAGAGACCAAGCATCAAAACATGAGCCCATGGTGGTGAATTGAAACTACAGACATGGTTACTATTTTTTTTTTTTAGGAAGACACCTTCTTCTTCAGGACTCTTTGCAAGGCTACCCAGACGTAGCCTTCGTATGAGTTTATGCTGTTCTCTCTTTCCCTTATCATACACTTTTCACACCATTATAAAAGAATCACTTACACAATTAACTTCTTTTCTCACTCTAGACTGTGCTTCTTAATGGTTTCTGATATCATGAACCTATTTAGCATTCCAGTGAAGTCTGCAGTTCCTATTTCAGAACAATGCTTTTAAAAGTAGAAAATAAACTACACAGGGTTACAAAAAAAGTCGCTTCTACTGAAATTCAATTTCAAAGCATTCGGAACAACTTCATGACATCATAAGCTATCTGCTCTTTGTTAATGCACTGAATAATAAAACATAATAGCAAGCAGTTTAGAGCTCTGCTTTCAGTGTCCTCACAGCATGAGACACTGTCACAAGTGCCACCTCATTCGTCTGTAGTGTTGCCTATAGTCCTCATGGAGTTCAATGACAAGTGTCATTTATAGGTTAAAAATGTAATTAAAGTGCATTTGTTTTTCTACAAATGCTTATAACTCTCTTCCCCCTCCCTAAATGAAAATCTGTGTGCTATATTACCCATATCATAATGAGATGTACCACATGTGCTTTATCATAAATGAAAATTGTGTGAGTCTGTGTGTACAGATAGGGGGTTAATTATTATATGACCGTATTGTGATAACACAAACACTTAACAATCCTAAGACATATCATTATAATATATATATATATATATATATATATATTCCCAGGTGATATACACACTTATATAGTATAGATTCCCAAAGCTCATCATTTATAACACTACCTATATATATATACATATATATATATATGTGTATATATATATCAATTCATTTTCTAGGTTGCACACCACACACACACACACACACAGCAGGGAGTCTGAAAGCTCCCCGTTTCTAAGCATATATATTATATGTCTAAATCAAATCCTTATGTCATGGGGCTTGGGTTCCCATGGAAGATGAACTCAGTCTTCACCTGTTGTAAATATCACGACTTGTGCATGAACCTGAGTGTTCTTTTGCTTTTTCATCTTATAAAGCCATTAATCACTAAGAAATATTATAGATTTTCATCAAGTATTGATATTCTTAGCTGGCTGCCAAAAGATATTTTTAAAGACTGAGAGTAATTGTTATTATTCTTTAAACATATTTTTCCTACTACTGGCTACATTTAGAGATTCTTGACAAAAACTATTATTTCCTTTATATCCTACCCTGCGCCTATGGCCCAGGTAACTTCACAAAAATAGGACACTGTAGATGGAAATTTCTGTCCCGCCTGGTCCCACAGCTGATCAGTCCCAACAATATGCACGAATTATAAACTGTTTATCCTATTAACGCAGGCTTACTATTAACTAACTCATACAACTTAATTTAACCCATAATTTTTATCTATTTTAACCACATGGCCTGGTACCTTTTAACAGTGCAGCATTTTCATTTTGCCTCCTCTGGGTCTGGGTGGCTACTATAGACTGAGCCTTTCCTCATCCCAGAATTGTCCTAGTCTCATCAAACCTCCCACACTTCCTTCCTGGCTACTGGACAATCAGTGTTTTATTAAACCAATATGAGTGGCAAATCTTTACAGGGTAAAAGAGCACTATCCCATAGCAGGACACAAAAACTTTAAGGTGGATAGAGGATAGCTACCTGGAGGATAAAGAAGAATGTCAGAAACACTGCCTTCAAGATATGACATTGTAGACAGAAGCTATAGATTGCTATATAAGATTAAGCCCTCTAGTTGTACATCAAGGACAAATACCTCCCATCCTTCCCTAAAAAGCTATTCACTACTAATGTGTAGTAAGAGGGTATGGGCTGTGTTTCCAGCACCTGAGAGGAGTGGGCCATGTTCCCTGGCTCCTGGCTCCGGCTCCTGGCTCCCGGCTCCCAGCCGTGGGCTAGCTTACATTTGAAATAACCACACAAAAATTGTATTAATTTAATTACTGCCTGGCTCATTATCACTTGCCTCTTGTTACTCAACTCTTACATCTGATTCAGCCCATTTTTAATAGTCTGTGTGTCACCACGAGGTAGTGGTCTTACTGGGAAGCATTCATCATGTCTGACCCTGGCGGCTTCATGGCAGCAGCTCTCCCTGACTCAGTCTTCTTCCCAGCATACTGCTCTCTTTTCCCTGCCTATCTAAGTCCTGCCCTATCAAAAGGCTGAGGCAGTTTTTTTTATTCAATCAATGAAAGCACAGAAATACAGAAGGACCCTCCTACACCATTAATGGTTGGTAGAGAAGTGGGTATCTGTGTTGGGAGAACCCTTCTGTGCTTTAAATGTATTTTGCTTCTATTGGGTGATAATAAAAGCTGTTTTGGGCTATAACAAGGGAGAATATTAGCTTGGTTGAAAGCCAAACTGAATAGAGAGAGAAAGAAGGGTGGAATCAGGAGAGATGCAAGCCAACCACCCAAGAAACAGGATGCCAGCAGACTGGTAAAAGCCACAATCTTAATTTAAATGTAAGAGTTAGTTAGTAATAAGCTCGAACTATGGGCCAAACCCTTTATAATTAATTTTAAGTTTCTGAGTGAATTTGTAGAAATGGCTGTGAAAGGGGAGGGACAGAGAAACCTCTGTTTACAGTCTCACTTGTCACTAGTGGTGTAGGATCTGAAAAACTAGATCAAAAGAACAAAGGGCCAGGAAGGTGGACACCGGAGGATAAAGGCAAGAGTGAATATAACCCCACAACAAACACCAAACACCCCCATGAGATATATATATATATATATATATATATATATTCTCCTGAGTGTATATGTATATATATGATATATAAGTGTGTGTATATGTGTATGAAACCTCAAAAGTATATGTGCAAAAGAAAGCAATGTCAAACTGTAATTAACCCATGTCTGTGTATGGAATCACAAGGTTTCTATTTTCTGAGCACAAAGGCTTCTGCTGCCTCTTTAATTTTTAACTTTAAATAAAATTAAAACAGAGGAATTCTAGAATAGTGATAACTGTACTTATTTAGTGTCTTTCCTCTTTCTAATTATTAATGGGAGAAATTATATTCACATATGTTAAGAATGCATGCTGCTACTTTCAAACATATATATTTAACACAAAAATAGTATTTAAAGACTTGTTAGGGTAAATTGAATAAGTTTTAAACATATGGTTAAGAATTTTTCGTATGAAAAAAATTCATGATTAACATGTAATCTATAGGAGATCTAATGCTTCTTATGACATAAATATCCATAACTTGTAATTACAAGATTAGATTTTGTTTCTGGTTTTACTGGACATATTTTTTTTGACTGACAGGAACTCTCTCATATAAACTTACTCAAAATAAGTTTATATTCAACTATAGCTGTTTCTCTCAATAATTGTTCTTTACATTTGAGCATACTTAAAAGTTAAGCTTTAGATTTTGATGTTGGTTTCCTTTTTGTCGCATTTATGTCTGTTTCATTGTAGTCCATATCCCGATGCTTACTTTTACCTAACAATTTAATTTGAAAAAATACATATATATATATATTAAATGCACATTTTTAATTAGACCTACAAAGCAGTCTACATTGGTCTATATTACTAGTAGCATGCATTTAAGTACATTTTGTCCCCATGTTTCATTGAAAAAAATATACATTGTAATCTTTCTTTTCTTCTTTAAAGTAGTACCATTTTTCACAATTCCGCATTTTAAAAAATTATTTTATGCTCAAAATAAAGTTCCTTTGATCTACTCTCTATTAAATGAACAATATAGGGGAAAAACTATCCTGAGACACTATCAGCAAGAAAGCCATCTGGGCTGCAGCTCCCTCAGCACTTTCGGCCTTGGATCAGTCAGCTCATCACCTGCCCAGTGGGAGAGCAACACTCAGAGAGGGCATTGGATCTGCTGACATGAACTCTCGATGATAAATAGAGCCCAATGCTGCCAACAGCACGAGGATATTGCATTGGATAGCCAAAGTTATTCCGGGCAGAAAAGCACATAAAATGAGGTATACACTTTGCAGGCGCAGCAATCTGTTATTTTAACTGCTGTTTCCAAGACAGAGTTTTTCTCATGTGCTTCTTCAGATCTCACAGAAGAATTTTTTTTTTTTGGTGGGGAAGTACATATAATCACAAAATTTTAAATGTCAATAGTAACATGATAATTGCATATCTCACAAACATCTCCTTAGGTCTCCATCATCTGTCACATTTTTCAATTAATGGTACTACATCTAATCCTTTTACGTCCCTGGCTTGGGACAGAAAGGTGAAAAACTTGGGATAGAATGGTGCTCAAGGACATTGAGCTTTTATTAGGGATGCTTCATATTTTGCTTTTATTCCTTGGAGCTTGACAGGTTAATTAAAAGCTGGCAAGGCAACCATTGAGGCACCATGTCAAATTAGCAGTGTGGAAGTCTCTGAAGCTTGGGTGTCACCTGCGACGTTGAGAAGTGGGTGGATAACACATGTATTCAATGATTGACAGAGCTAAAGGGGATTTGTCCCCAGTGCTGGCACTGAATTACTACAGCGTGACACATACCGATGCGTGTTGGCGTCTGTAAGGTAGCAGATGTCTCTCTGACAGGTTAGTTGGAGATGCAAGAGATTGGGGGATGGAATAAAGAAATTTGGAGAACTTCCCACCAGACCTGCAGTACTCACTGATGCAGGTAGAAGGGGAACATGAATTCCCTTCTCTCACATTTTGGGAAGTTCTGCATTTTGAATAGCTGACAGCATTTTATAGTTGTGTGAGACTGACAGGGAAAAAACTTTACGTTTCCCTCCTCATTTTCAAAGGCACAAAGTGCCCTCATGCGACTCAGAATGATTTGGTCATCCACCAGTGCTGCTCTACACTCCATTTTAAATAACAGTGCTTGAGAAGAAACAGCCTATTCTTCAGGTTGACATTTAAGACTTAAGAATACCATAATGCACCGGGCGGTGGTGGCGCACGCCTTTAATCCCAGCACTCAGGAGGCAGAGGCAGGCGGATCTTTGTGAGTTCGAGACCAGCCTGGCCTACAAGAGCTAGTTTAGGACAAGCTCCAAAGCCACAGAGAAACCCTGTCTCGAAAAACCAAAAAAAAAAAAAAAAAAAAAAAAGAATACCACAATGCCTTCACCTAGCAATGTGTGTGTGTGTGTGTGTGTCGTTTGCACATGTGTTTGTGCATGCATGCACAGTGCCTGTTTTGATCAGCAAAGTACCCTGAGTAATAATGAAATTAAAGGCTTTTATTTAGGGACTCTGCCTATATAAGCTTGAATTTTTACATCAGTGGGTCACAATATTATCTTTGCTGTTGTTCTTTTGATGGATGTCAATGGAAATAAGATTAATCACTGTTCAAATAAAAAATAAATAGGATGCCCCAAGAGATAGACCTGCTCATGTCATAGCTAGAGGTAATTAAGGGCCCTTCAGATCTAGCACTGATAAGCAAACTGTGTTTCCAGAGCAAAGAGAACAGTAGGACCTACACCCTACTTGTGAACCCTGGGTATTTGGTAAAGAGGAACTTCTGGTTCGCAGAGGTAAGAGTGACAATTAACAATAGGCTCGTCATGTTCTCTATGAATCTAGAGGAATAAAATCTGTGAGAGACTGAGTCATGTGGAAACTTCTCTATCAGTCTAAAGTCTAACATAAACTTTCAATGAGAAGGTGAGAGTGGCCTTTCATTTATGAGTTTCTTTCTATCAGCTGGAAAACATCAAGATTTTTGTTTGTTTTTGGACTAGAATTGACATTGTAGCCATTATTAACCTTGAATTTATGATTGACCCTTTGGCCTAAGCAACTAAAACTATGATTACAGTTATGTACCTCTCTATCACACTACACATAACAAGAAATTATTATCCTAATTTGTCTCATGTGTCTTAGATTTCTTTGATAACTGTCAGATTTTTAGGCAACTCTACAAGTTTTTGAATGTTTGTTTATGAATTCACTTCATCTTCAGAATGATTGCAGGATTTATTAAGTATTTTAATCTGTCTATATATTCTAGTTTTCTTTCTGTTCTTGTGATGACACACTTAGAGCAAAAGCAACTTAGAGAAAAGGTTTATTTGAATTACAATTCCAGTTCACAGTTCATGGTTAAAGGAAGAACATATAACAGAAATCATAGAGAAATGCTGCTTACTTGCTTCCCTCATAGCTCCATGCTATACTAGTCTCCTTACGAAATGGTGCTGCCCGTGCACAGTAGGTTATAACGAAAACAATCTCCACGGTCATGCCATGGTCCAATTTGGTCTGAGCGCTGTCTCGGTTTCCTTCTCAGATGACTCTGGGCTGTGTCAAGCTGACATACAGTTAAAGCTAACTAGGACACCATATTTCCATAGGATTTCCCAACTTCCTCTTTTAGTTATAAACATATTTGTCCTGTATGCTAATTCACATTGGTTGGAGAATTTAAGCATTGGTTATTTAGTTGTTTCAATATATGCCTCATGCCACTATGTAAAGTATTTTTACATAATTCTATTTTATCTGAACTTTAACATTTATCCATTTACCAATTTCTGGTTTTTCATTCATTCTTTCCTGGAGGTGTTGAAACCCAGTGAATTCTTTGAAGATTTTATGTTGATATTTGCAATTGTTCATTGAAGGTAACAGTGAGACTATCTCAGAATATCTTAATTCTCTTAATTTTAGGATAATGTTGTACAATTTGTGGGCTGATTAATAATAAGATTTTCAAGTCACATCGTCATAATGGTATATCACTAAAATGCTTTATTGAGTATTATTTTATTGTAAATGACTGAATTTTATATTAGATTTGTGAATTAAATAAGGTTAAATTTCATCTTCTTTCCTGTTTTATTTTAATATGTGGGAGGATGATGTTCTTTGCAATGGATGACCAGTCTCCTAGTAATTAAATAGGGGCAGGTTACAGTAGAGGTCACAATTTAGATGCTAAGAAAACATGGAATGAAATTCCAAAATCAGGGACAATGGCACATTTCAGCATTTGATTCTGGGAATGAACTTTATTAATAGATGTTTTAAAATATTAAATGTGAGATTTGTATGGTGATCTTATATGATTCTTCTGGATTTTATCACTTTCCTATTTTTCAACTTTCAGGTAGAATTATATGAAACTTTTCACCCCATACAGACTATTCTGTGTTATTTTCTGAATGTCCCCTGTATTAGACTTTTGTAGAGTCTCTGTAGAATTTATATTGAGGTCTTTAGTCCATTTGGACTTGAGTTTTGTGCATGGTGATAGATAAGGATCTATTTTCATTCTCCTACAGGTTGACATCCA
>JAQHUG010000350.1:456667-489241 GCA_028555095.1 Dicrostonyx torquatus | reverse complement strand
TAGTGTTACCCCAAGATACTTTATGCTATTTGTGGCTATCGTGAAAGGTGATGTTTCTCTGATTTCCCTCTCTGTTTCTTTATCCTTTGTGTATAGGAGGGCTACTGATTTTTTTGAGTTGATCTTATATCCTGCCACTTCACTAAAATCATCTTGTGTTTTTTTATATGCTTCATTGGCCTCTCACATCCTTGCCTAAATGGTCTGCTTTATGAATTGCTAATGAACTGGAGAAAATATAATCACTGCTACTTATTTTCAGTGACTCTTCACATTTGTACTATGAAGTTACATATAATAATTTATTTATTATTTGGGATATGGATTTATCATAGAGACAAATATTTTTAAACTTCTTCATATAGAACAAAATAGTTTTTGGACAGTTCTGGAACCAAATTCATCTTCAGCTTGGAGAGAATGTTTAGTTCCCAGCCTGGGCAGATTTATTCTTTCAGGCCAGAGTCCTGTGTCATAAACAAGATCTCAACCTTTAGGCCTGGAAGGATCTGAACTTGATACAGTGGGATGTATATGAAACTGTGAACAAAGGAAGACTTGATTTCTCAAGTCGTTTTTGTCCTGCATTTTGTTGTAAAATCAAAAGCAACTAAGACAACTGGCTTAAGGCTCTCTGCTAATTACTTCCCTTGAAAGGCCGAATGAAAATAACATATTCAGGAGAGAGTTCTTTCCAGCTTGTATTCTGAGGAGAAGCCATGCACTCAGAAAAATAATGCCTTGTCTCTCTGGGTGAGGGGATGGAGTGGGAAGGGCTTTGAAAATGCTCTGTTTACCTTTTGGTGGAATGGGAGTTCTTCTTTTCTTGTTGGGGCTTTCTCTTTGCTAAGAGAAAGTTTATGCAGAGAAAGTCTAAGTTGCTTCCTCACAGTGTGTTTTCCGTCTAACTCACAGTGGACCTGCTCATGGTCTGATTAAAACTGCTGTTTTAGTAGATTAAATATTCTAACAGCTTTTCCTGGAGAATGGTAGCAGTATTGCTTTTTAGTTTACCTTACAAAAAATAAAACTAAACAAATCAAAACCCTGCTTGCTTCAATGAAAGGCTTGGCCTAGTAGCAAGATTTTCTCCCTTTTGAGTCAGATGAGGGCCAGTAGAGTGCCAACTACAGCATGTTTGTCTGTCAGTTGCAGAACCTGTCACCTCTCACACACAATTACCAAGTCTATAACTACGATAACTGTAGTGAGGAGGCCACTAGTTTGTTCCTGGCCGCTTAGCCCTGAAATAATCACACAGAAACTGTATTAATTAAATCACTGTTTGGCCCATTAGCTCTAGCTTCTTATTGGCTAACTCTTACATATTAATTCAACCCATTTATATTAATCTGGGTATCGCCACATGGCTGTGGCTTACTGGCTAGCATTCTGTCTGGCTCAGCGGGGCTACATGACTTCTCTCTAGCCCCGCCTTTCTTTCTCCCAGCATTCAGTTTAGTTTTCCCTGCCTACATAAGTTCTGCCGTGCTATAGGTCTAAAGCAGTTTTTTTTTTTATTTATTCATTAATGGTCATCACAGAATACAGAGGGAAATTCCACATCAGATAATTTTGGTTAAATGGATGATTGATAATACTCTAGTCCCAAACTTAGCTTAAATTCTATGTTTTATCTAAAGGCTTACCTAAGGAAACATTCAATAAGGAAAAATTGGACCATGGAATGTTCCATAATAGATCTGAAAGGCAACTTTTACACATCACACACAGGGAAGAGAGTCGGGCAGTGGTGGCACATGCCTTTAATCCCAGCACTCGGGAGGCAGAGGCAGGCGGATCTTTGTGAGTTTGAGGCCAGCCTGGTCTACAACAGCTAGTTCCAGCGCAGACTCCAAAGCCACAGAGAAGAAACCCTGTCTCAAAAAACCAAAAAAAAAAAAAACAAACAAACAAAAAAACCACACAGGGAAGATTATGGAAGAGATGGTGAGAAGATTGTCCAGAGGCTCGGGACATCTATAGTGTCCCCTAGACATGATAGGAAAAATGTACCCATGAAATAATATAATTGCCTAAATTATAGCATAATGACAAAGCTACCTGGCATAACAGCAAAGGACAAAGAAATTTCTTATGATCCCAGCCTTGAATAAACAGCTAAAGATTGTCAGTGGCTGCTGAGAGAAGGGGAATTAGATTTCTTTTTCTGAACACGAGCATGGATTATTCAACTCCAAGTGGTTATTACTAAACATATGCACATAACATCAATGTTAAATAAACACATCACACAATAATAAATAAGGAAGTGACCAGGTATATGGTTGGATGGATATGGGAGGAGTGGGAATGATGTAGATATAGTGCTCAAGTATGAAGTTTTAAAAAAATGCCTGGAAATCTTTTTTATTTATGATTAGATAAAATCAAATTGAAAGAATAATAAAGTACATCCTTTTATCAAAATAGAGTAATTATGAAATAGTATTCATTCATTCAGCACATGCTGAGAGTCTTTCACGGGCCTGGCACCAGGTTCAATGCCAGGGTGATGGAACTGAAGCCATGGCCATACAAGTAGAGTCAGGAGGGAAGCCCACTGAGTCCTACTGAGTCTGTGATTCTTACAGTGAAGCCTCAAAGAATGCAGAAATTTGAACCTAAGCACTACACATTTTCATAATGATTTCTGTTGACCTTATAGTTTAAAATATGAAGTAGACAGGTAAAATTATGAATGCTTGCATGTGCACACACACACAGACACTTTTATCTTTCACTTACTTCAAGGTCTCTTATGTTTAATGCACAATTGATAAGCTTTTTAATATTATGGTTAAAATAACTTTAGTCCAATTTGCATTTCAATGATGTTAGGGACAGCCATATGGATGATGGAGGCAATGTGAGGGAATTGCTGAGAAGTAGCTGTTCTGGTTGGTTGAGTCTTTGCTTATGATGACTGCTATTGAGTCATTATACTTCTGCATTGGCTTTATATGCCTCCGAAAGGAATTCAGAATAATCAGAAAGAATAGAGGGATCTATCTGTGTACAATTGGATAATTCCCAGTGGTAACAGCTGTGTGTTGCTAAAACAGAAAGTGACTCTGGAAATGAGATGATTTGACTTCAGGCTCCCTTATTTTGTGTTTCTATTTTTCCAACTGTTTGAAAACTGCTTACATTAAAATTGTTCTTTTAAGTTGAGTTCAAAATACTTTTAGGCTGCTGCTGTGAAAAGCTGAGCATATATTTTCTTTAATTTCTTGACAGTTATGTATTTGAGAACAAGAGACATAGTAAAGACATTTCTTCTGGAATTATGCTACTCTTGAGTTTATTCCAAGAATATATGTGGAGAATTGCACCTACAAACCTTAGTGGATCTCAGCTGTAGTTTATTAGTCAGCAGCTACTGGGGGCCAAGTACTGCGTGTGTAATCTTGAAGCTTTGCTGTTTCCTCTCAGTCTGCAGTTTAGGGAGTTGAAAAATTAACCAGTAAGTTCTGAGTCTAAAACTCAAATCTGAGGCAGGTCTGTTTAGTTCAAAGTCATTGACATTTCTTTTTTTTTTAAAACCAATTTTTATTTTTATTGCTAATAATGTATGCATACCTAATCGGAAGAAGACCCTTTGATAGGGATGTTACTTTAGAGATTATAATATAATTACATTATTTCTTCCTTCCCTTTCTTTCTTCCACATTCTCACCTATACCTCTCCATGCTCTCTTTCAAGTTCATGGCCTCTATTTTTCATTAATTGTTGTTACATTAGTCATATGTATATTTATATATATTTCTTTAACACATTGATAGTCCCCTTCCTATTCATGAACAGTTATGCTAGACTTCTCTGGAAAAAGAGAGGAGAGTTTAAGAAGTACACAAACCAGTAACAGTGCCTAAATATGTAATGCTTTTACTGGTTATTTAAGATTACAGGTTTAGGTAGCATTTCTCAGCTTGAGCTAACACAGACTCCAGATAATATCTTCAGACTCCCAGGAGTCTTGGATGACTACACACATCACAGTAGTATTGAAATAATATTCTATTTATTTCCACTTGGATGTTTTATAAATTGGTTCAAATCCTTTATTATGACAGAGATAAAAGCATAAATTTAAAACCTGAAAACTCCTTGCTTGAAAAATTTTGGATATAGAATATTGTTTCTATGTAAATTTTAACATTGGAGATAATGAGATGGTTCAGTGGGTAAAGTAGTGTCTCCTTCAACTTGTCCTCTGGATTCTATGCTCTCTCTCTCTCTTTCACACACTCACACACACAAAGACACACTGAATAAATATAAAAAATAGTTAAACACATCTCGGCATGTTACTCATTTACTTATATGTATCCATTGAAATGGCGACACTGGTTCATTTGTGAGATAAATGTGCAAATATTGTTATTTTATTTAAATCCTGAAAGAATGAAGTGCACACAAGCTTCCCTCTAGGAAGAAATTTTGAATGGATATTGGTTCTAAGAGAGGTATAAAAACTAACAAGTAGATCACATGCAAGTCCCATGCTCAGAAAGTGAGACAGGTTACAAGTGGTGATCTAAGCTTTGGAAGAGAAGATACTTTTTCTGAGCATCATCCTCTTTCAGATTTTTTTTTTATTTCACAACTGATAAGCAGTTCTGTCTGAACTGAATTCTTAACTAAAAATCCTCCCAAAGCCCTTTGTTAATTGTAAATTGAATAAATTTGCTGTGAGATATTAATCTCTCTCTTTCTAGGCTGTAGGGTATGATTTATTTATACTTTAAAAATTAATAAAAATTAAAGAGAATAATGTTGCATATTGAATTTTTGTGGATATTGTGATTTTTTGAAACAAGTATGAGTTGAATTTTACATTTAGCAATAAATGAGAAGGGTAGTAATGAGAGAACATATTTGTTCCATTAGAAGCTACAGTTAATGCAGCGGGGCTAAGCGTTGCTTTCCACAGCAGAGAAAAGGTCTTCCATATAAAAGAAACATGTTCCCGAAAGTTTGTGTCAAGACAAAAAGTTAGCATATTATCTACCAAGAAATTTTATCTATGATTTAATAAAATTTAGTTGCTCAATCACAGAAGATAGAAGAATGGACATTGATGAACGATGGTGGCTCCACAAACCAAATTGAAAGGTAAATGTTGGAGTCCGAATGCAGCATGCCAGGTGTGTCATATGTGGGGATCTCATGTTTTGATGTGGTCTGGAAGGAATTTCATGTGACAAAAAGGAGTCGTAAGAAAAAACATGGTTCATTTCTGATTATTATTAACAATGACAAAATGTTTGTGGAAAGCTTTAAATTGTAAGAGAAAAGTGGAGTTTTTCATATTCCTCTAGTTCAGTCTTAAAACTGCTGAGAAGCTCAGCAGTTGCAGAAATTTGAACACACGATGAATTTTGAGGTTAATTTAAAATCACACCTCACCTTTTTCTTTCTATGAACGCCTATCAAATCTTTGTGGTGACTAGCAAGATGAATAAAACAACACTGAGTTAGAGGTTGGACAACTCCAGTTGTGACTTGAGTGTGTATGCAGAAAAGAAAGGGTAGCTAAAACAAAACCCAGCTTTTTTTTTTTAAATTACTGTGTTCATATCTGTGGACTAAGCTGATTGAATTTTCAAAAGTAGGAAAAGAAAGCTCTCATTTTGCAAATGCTAAGTCTCTTGTCATTAATGACTCTTGCTTATACTCCTTTTATTTCATCTTGCAGAAACTGTGTTACAAATTCCCCCAATCAACCTGGAACCAGTCTAAAGAGTGGAGAAGTGGAAAATTTAAATTTCTGTCTCCACTAAATATTCTCAATCTTGAGTCAGCGGGTTGGATTGAGGGCTCAGGTGTCAAGGGCACTTGCTTCTCTTGCAAAGGATCTAGACTTGGTTCCCAGTAGCTCCACAGGGTGGTTTACAGCCATGCCTAACTCTAGTTCTAAGGGATCTGACATTGACTTCTTACCTCTCCTGGCATGCATGAAGTGTGCACACACACCTTCAGGCAAAACACTCACACACAAAACATAAATAAATCTAAAAAAACAAGATCTTTAATTGCTTACATAGTCTTAAATTTCTTTTTATACACTTCCTAAAAGTGCAGTGATTTTGAAATATTTCCATACACAACATTTAAAGTAGAGTATCAAGTATCAGCTTTAGCAAATCCATGAACTCAGAATTAGCAAATTTGTCAGTGTTTGTAGATCATGTTACGTACAGACACTCTTACAGTTTATGAGATTTAACATATCTACCCTATAAAATGAAAATTATTATTAGGCACATTAGACCCTGGAATGCTGGTTGTTTTTGCTACACATGTTTGATTCTTTCTTTCCTTCTATTAACACCAGAGCCTATATCATACATGGTTATTAGCCATACTTCTCTGATCGTATCAACAGTCTGTGAGTTAGCCCTCCATTTCTATTATTGGTAAGGTATACATTTTATAATTATATAGAAAGACTGTACAGGAAAAGATACTGAAGCAAGCAATCATTCTTTATCTCAGGCTTGGTGTCTGGCATCCATTACTCTTAAATTGAATTTGACAGTTTTATTATAATAATACTTTGACACCTTTAAGGAGACCATTCATTCAATACATGGGTCTTCATGAAAGAAGCCATTCTATATTCCACAGGGTTACTCTCAAATAGAAAGAATTGATTTTCTCAGACTGTAATGTGAGCTATTGCATGTGAGTGTGAACATATTTCATCATTCTAGGCTTGGTTTGCTATGATCATATGGAGCATGAGCCAAGATCTACACTATAAAACTGTGAAGGCATCAAGTGCTCAGTCTGTGTTCTGAAATGCCTCTTCTTTACTTGGTGTTCTTAATGTTTTCTTTGTTTTCATTTAACTAGAACTGGAAATCTGCAAAGATCTCTCCAGGGATTTGTGTACAGCATATAATGATCTCTTTTCTCAATTAGATCATTCATGAAATCAAACCTCTGCATTTAGAATGAAAAAAAAAACGTTAATAATGAGAACAGCACAATGTTTACAGGCATCAGTACAGACTACAGGTGACTACCTGCTTGTCTTCAGTTGTTTGTGTAAAGGTAAATTTTCCTTGGCATATTGAAGACAGTTGAATTTTTTTTCTGGGAATTTAGCACACTAAGAACAAAGCAGGAAGAGGCCTTCCTAATCCTGCCAGGTCTTCAGTTCCTGGTGTTGCTTTCTTTTTGATGCCTCTGTTTTGCTTACCCTCGTAAGAGCTACAGAGCTTTATATTAGTTGTATTTTGTTGTTTCATCCAAATGTCCTAAGAACAACATTTCCGTAGGTGTAATTCTACATCTATTTTTCTATCATTGAAATGGTTGAAAAGGTCTGGTGTAGGACTAATGCACTAGATCAAGGAACTTGCTGCATAAGCCTGATAACCTAAATCCAATCTGAAAAATCCATAAAAGGTAGAAGAAAAGAGCCGCCTCTTTCAAGTTGTCCTCAGACTTCTACACCTGTGCTGTGGTACTCATACGGCTCAGTTCCAATTGTTCACACAATGATAATAAAACAAAACAAATAGACAAAATGGTGGGGATAAATGGTTACCACATCAATATTAGAATTAATTCAGATGGAACAGCAGTATATTTAAATGAATACTAGGCATTTTAATCAAATAAAGTTTTTATTGAAATGAAATATGGAAGATGAACAGATATTAATGAGAAAAAAAGCTTGATGACTTCTGGCAGTAATATACTCAAATATTATTTATTTGTCATTATTGTGAACTTTATAAATCATCCCATATAAATAAAAAATTCTGGCGTGTTGAAGCATATAACTGAGAGTCAAAATGTCATATGTTTGGAAGGAATGTTGTATTTAATTTATTAAATACCACCTTGCTTTCCTTCATAATTACTTTTTATGCTTTTAAAACCAATACTTAAAGAAAAATTAAATAAGCAAAAGGAAAAAATAGAATCTCCTGTATCCCTTACTACAGAAATGAGAACACTTAATGATACATGTTTTCTGTATACTCATACATTTGCATGCTAGAGGTGGTCTCAGAAGTGCTGTCAGTTTTCTGACTGGACCCATATGCTCATGCATACATACACTCGTGCACACAAATTCACACACACACACACACAAAGTAGTTTTCATTAATTCCACCTCATATGATAACTTAGTTTTATTGAATTGGTCATTGGACAGCCAATTTGCTTTTGAATGGAAAATTTTAGAATCTAGTTGTATTATCCGTCATTAGTACTTTTAGTTCTGGGATGTGAACCCAGGATCTTTTGCACAGCAGGCAAGTGCTGTTGCAGTGAGTGGCTCCCTCGTTTTCTTACATTCACATTTTCCTTGAATATCTTCCTTTGTTTTCATAGCTATTTTTCCTTTAGGGAGGGAAATTGTATTAGACATTCGGGATTATATACATAAACAGTTACTGAGTTTTATAATAGGTTAGTCCAGTGTGAGCAACTGTATTCTCCTAAAATGTACAGTTCTTAACCCATGGGAGCTCATGACTATTAGCTTACTTAAAAACACATTTTTTCCCTGAATTGATCACGTTCAATTAAGGATTTAAGATTTAGAGATTATCCTGAATTATCTGGGTTTTTATAATCGTAAACATATGCGGTGGAGAAAGCTATGTGACAAAGGAATGGAAATTTCGAAATTCAAAGTAGTTGACTTTGGAGATGGAGGAAAAGACCAGTGATACCATTGCATTCTTTGGTCATCACACATTTTCTCATTGTTCCATCACGACATTCATTGGATGTTCTATCCACAGCCTTCTGTCCTCTAATAAGCAGAAAATGCGTATGATTACAGTCATTACAAAAACATATTTGGCTTATGAAATTTTGGTCATCTGTGTATATGGAGATTATGTATGATAGAACACGGGGAAAAGGAATGGTGGGGCAGAGAGTGGGCCATGAATTCCTCATTTAAAGGAGGCACCTCTAAGTATAAGGTAAGCCATAGGCTCACTAGGAGGATTAGCTTTGGTGGGAAAGGATTATTTCCTGATGGCAACAGGGAATGATTAGAAGAAAATGAATACAAATTCCAAGCATGCTGAGAGAATGTAAAGGGTCTTAGGTGAAAGCTCTGATTTTATGTTAAGAAGATCTAAAAAGAACTGAGTAGAAATTATTTCACTTTAATATCTGTGAAAATTAAGAAACATCTGTAATAGAGTTTAGAGGAAATTTGTTTGGTAAGCAGAGGAACCCTTTACCAGAAGTGAGACCCCAGTCAGTGGGAAGGGAACCAAACAATCTTACTGTATGCTATTCTCTTAGATTATATGACATTCTAGACTCAGGAGAACTCGGATGATTAGCTTTTTGAAGAATTAATGTTAAAGTCAGGTGGTAGTGGTGTACACATTTAATCCCCGCACTCAGGAGGCAGAGCCAGGTGGATCTCTTTGACATCAAGGTCAACCTGATCTACAGAGCAAGTTTCAGTACAGCTAGGGCTACACAGAGAAACTCTGTCTCACCACTCCCCACCCCAAATGTTAAATTTGGAGACATAAGAATTGAAATGAAGTGTTAGTCATGCTTTTCCCATCATGAACAAAATGGATATATAAAGAGGGAAAGTGTATCCTAGCTCACAGTTGTAGAGATGTTCGTTAGTACATAAGTAGTCTGTTGATTCGGGTCGATGGTGGCATATGATGGCAAAGCATGCATGTATAATAGTATAGCATGTATAATACTTGCTTCATACCAGGAAGCAAATAAGAGGCAAGAAGCAGGCAGGTTCCCATCATCTCCTGAGGATAAGTCCCAAATGACCTAACCATCTCCACTACGTTTCCACTGACCCTCAAAAAATCAAGGGATCAAGTCTCTACCACACAGGATTTTGAGAGAACTTTTCAGATCCAAACCATAGACAATGCTAAAACAAGTGTTTGAAATACTTTGAATGAAAAGAAGAGAGGGTGAAAAAATATGATCACGTACTCAAAGTTTTAAAAATGCATTTATATGTATTTTGACAAATGAAGAGAACCACATATAATTTGACAAACATGTGCCGATCAAACAATATTTTCCAAAAAAGTTTTTCTTTGAAAACTCGCAAAGTCTATAGAGCAAAGTAAGCGCATCATGAGCATCTGCCCACAACTAGAAGTTGCCTTTAAATAAGGGGCATCGGAGTCCATGGCAGCGGCGTGGATTTAATTAAATTCTCTTTGTCTTAGGATGCTGGTATACCATAAATTCATAGGAAACTAGAACTTCTTAACATCCATGTTGTACACATACCTGACTATAATAAGGACTAATGAATGAAATGGACATACTGACAGTTTCACCAGCATTTGCGCTATGTTCTGAAAATACATAAAAGATGTAGGAATTCAAGATTTGATTCAAGTTGTCATTTATATTTTGTTTCTTTTTTAAAATCAGACCCAAAGCAAAAATCTTTAAAAGTAATATCTGGCAGCAAATTTCATGGTAAAGACTGACCTAAGCCCGCATAGTTGATGACTCACGTTTTTACTCTATACCTTCTTAGCGCTTATATATGTGTTACATGATGCTCATTTTTACTTTTTTTACACATCGCAGTGTGACTTTTGCAGTTGATTTTCGTGTCACAGAGTCTTCTATGATAGTTCAGTGTCTAAAGTGTGAACTTTAATCATGAGTTAATTTATTTTAAAATAACCATTAGTATCACCTCACATAATACATAATTCTCATGTAGGGCTTTCATAATCAAACATGATCCAGTTCTTAGTTGTCTTAACTCCATCCTCCTTATCCTCCTCATCCTCCCTGCCAGAATCACTTATCCCACACCATCTATTCCCAAGCAACAATAATTGAGTTTTTTACTATTTGAACAACACCATGTCATAATGTTCTCTCTCTCTCTCTCTCTCTCTCTCTCTCTCTCTCTCTCTCTCTCTCTCTCTCTCTCTCTCTCTTTCAATTTTATATGGAATCTCCCAGTCTATATGCTTGACTCAGCTCAAATGTTATCCTTTCTAAGGTTTCCTCTGAGCACAATGATCTACCCTCTCTACAGCAGTGCCTCAATTAGGGCATGGTTAACTTCACAGGAGAATGTTTTTCACGCAGCATTAACTAAACACCAGTTGTATGTTCTGTCTCTGAGAGAATCAGAGTACACAATGGTCCTTAAGGGATCCTGGCTTACTTGCTGGGGATGGTTTCATGTTAATGTGGACTGCTCATCATTCCTGCTGATCCCAATTCCTTGCTTCTTCCTTTTGTCTCAATTCCTTTCCCTGGTATGCACTCTTTTTCTTTTACCTAAAAGCCTCCATTAACATCTTATATGCTATTTTGAAGCCTAACCTCTATTTAAAGTGTCGAGTCTCACATTGAAAACATGGTTTTCTGTCTTTAAATCTCAACATCATCTCCTGTTTTCTGTGCATTTATAGGTGGATTTCCTAAGTACAGAGCACACTGCAGACCACTCACAGATATTTATGTAATTGCACAGAATGACAACAGAGTAGGAACTGGAGCCCCTTTCTCTTAAGCTTCTGTGCATTATTTGATTTTATTTTTTTCATTTAATGTATCTAGTCTGATTATCATTTTGTTTGCTTGATATTTTTTCCTCATGGACTCCAAAGCAATGCTTAAATTTCCTAAAATTCAATATAAGACTTTAATGGATGCTTACTTCAAATGAACATTCTCATTGAAGACAAGTTTGTTTCGCTTCAATAGAAAAGCATTTGGAAGAAAACCGGCACATGCATATGTTTGACTCTCAGTCGTAAGCTTGGCATCTCCACCTCCTGTGCTGGCAGTCCCCACTGTCCCTGCTGTTGTGTGCTCTCTTCATTCAGCCAACACCTGTGGCCAGAGCACACATGGCAGCTGCAGAACTCAGACACCATGCCGAAAGAAAATAAATTCTAAAGAAAAAATATTTGGATCTTTGGCTGGCTCTTTTTTATTTATTTTTATTTTTGCCTTTCAGGAACTATTAGGGCTGCCCAGGATGTGGAATACTCAATTGTCCAGAGTGGGATTTCTCTACCGTGGTCTTTGACTATTTCCATTTTAAAATAAAGGTGGAGGTCCTCATGGCAGAACAAAGATGTTCTTGGCACAGATTTAGAAGTCCAACTGGCCTCTATGTCCCTGTGTGATAGTAAACAAGTTTATAGCCATGATGGGTCTCAGTTTTCCCTTCTGTAAAATGAAAACAGCAAATGAATGGGTTTGTTTGTGTAAGGCTTGTAGCCCCAGGCTTGACATGGTTATGCTGTAAAAGTGCTTCCTATTATCATATAAATGATTCAAAAAAGTTTCAGATACCACTTAAAACATTTTTCTGATATATTTAATAGTCCTCTTGATTTGTTCATAGTTTTTCTTTTCTACTCACATTTCTGTTCAGATTGGTTCTTCATCCAAAATCCACACAATACATTGGGCTTAAACTTGTTGAGTTTTGAGCAAGTTATTAAGAGTTTTCAACCTTTTCCAAATATAAATCATAACACAGCATTACCAATTGCAAAGTACGATCTGAAAAAACATCAACTTGCTTACTCAATAAAGAAAATTTGATAAAGAGTGAGGGATAGCAGAAGGCCGTGAGTTTTTACAGGACCTAAAAGCCAACTGCAGGGTGATTTATTCCTGGGATTCTGAACCAATGGAACCAACAGAATCAGCAGATCAATTCTTGCCATGATAAATATGCAAATATGCAGGCTTAGTCCTTCATTCTTCCTATCAATTATTTTCACTCATGTTAAAAAAATGTATATCTGCAGCACTTTCAATGTGTCAGATATAGAATTATATAGAATATGTAAAATTCTAGATCCTAAGAATATTTCAGTGACTAAACCAGCCAAATGCCCTGCTGTAATGTTGCCTGCATTAGCTGAGTAAAGCACAGGAGAAAAGAAAAGTGGGGAAGGAAAATAGGTAATGTCATGATAGGCAATAGACTTATTCTGGAAGAGGGGTGAAAAGAATGTAAGAGGCAGGCGATGGGGAAGAGCGGAGTATTATGGAGTGCTGTCTTGACAACAGCACTTGTGAGCTCACAGAGCTGTGATTCTCTGAATATGACATACACAAGATGGTACTGTCAGCTTTCTCCAATGGGATTAAGAGACTCCACTTCTCTGAGGAGCCATTAGCAGTTAAGAGCCTCTAGAGAACAATAATTTTATTCATTGGTATTCCATGAGTATGCTGTCCAAGTTTCAGTAAATAAACCCTACCTGCACTTAACCATGTGACACTAAATTCAGTGTGTTACACACAGAAACAGAGAAAGGCATGGAGGTGGGAGGGCACTTGTAGAGAAGTAGTCAGGAAGCTGTCAGGACACAGCTTTGAGGAGAGATTTGGGGAAGCAAAGGAAGAGAGATTTGTCTGTCTTTCATTTGTGGAAATGAAAAGAAATTTGCATCTGTGGGCAGAACAATGAGCATATGGCAAGCCTTGGAGATGGATGCACCTGGCATGCTTTTACAAATGTTTGCATTTTTAATGAAGCATCTGAGAAAACCCTGGGCATGTTGGGTGATCTGCCTGGGTGAAGAGACTTACGATGACTTTTGTGGTTTGGGCTAAGTACAGTGATGGAAGATTCAGTTTGGGGTAAGGATGAAGTCTGAAAGATGATTTAGGAGGCTGTGATATATACCCATTTTAACTTTTCGAGACAGGGTTTCTCTGTGTTTCGTTGGAGCCTATCCTGAAGCTTGCTTTGTAGACCAGGCTGGGCTAGAACTCACAGAGATCCACCTGCTTCTGCCTCGGCCTCCTGAGTGCTGGATTAAAGGTGTGCACTGCTACTGCTCAGTCATAGAGCTAATATCTTTAATCTACCTTTATCTTTAGCATCTTTAATCTATTTAACTGAATTTTTGTGTAAATCATTGAAACAAAAAGAGCTCATTCAAACATACAGATCTAATTAGAATTTCAGAAATAACTGAATTAATTTTATTATAGAAATTTTATCACATTATAATCATTCCAAGTTTAATGTAAAATATACAGATTGATAATTAACCCATGGCAAACACATACATACACACACACACACACACACACACACACACACACGTAAAGTTTTACTTCAGTTCATATGTTCACAAAAATAATACACACATAAATGCCATTATTTTTTTGTAAATGACTTTCTTTTTCATAGACCTATGTCATGCAGAAGGGTAAACAAATAGGAAGCCTAAAAGTCTTGGTTTGTATTTTTAAGTGAAAGATTTAACGAGCCCTATGAGTCAGTGGAATCCTGGCAATGAGGAAATAGGCTTTAAGTGGAAAGTGCTGCATCCTACGTATCCAGTTATCAAAAAAATATTTCATTGTAAAAGGCAGCTAATACTCACCTAGGTCAAACATGCTGAATACACCTATGTTGATGATACAAAAATTAAAAAAATCTGTTTCCATGGCATCCACAATTATATCATTCTAAAAATCAAAAACAAACTTCACAAATGTTTACCAAATTGCTTTTATGAGTAATTTTGAAGTTAATTTTGGATTTTGCAAATTTATATTTTAGTAACTAAAGCTCACATCTCTATATGTATCTCATAAACTTGATCATTCATGTTTCCTGTATAAGATAATTCTATTGAAGTAATCAATTTTCAATGAAGATAATTCTTAATTTTCAATTAAGAATTTCAAAGTCTTCTAAGGGACCAATTAGTAAATATTTTAAATTTTAAGTAATTTTTTATAAATATATTTTGATCCTATTTTTTCTCCTCAAACTCCTTCCAAATCCTCTCTACCTGCCTACTACCTCAACTTCAAAAAAAAAAAACCCACAAAAACAAGAAATGCAAATTAAAATAAATGAACTAAAACAAACAGTAAGGTAAAACAAACAAGAAGTGCAAAATAAAGCATGGAGTCCATTTTGTATTGGTCAATTACTCCTGAATATGTGACCTGCTCTGGAATGTGGTTAATACACCCAGTGATAGTCCTTTGGAGAAACAATGATGTCACTTTCCCAGTAGGTATCAATTGTGAATACCTGTCGGTTACAGGAGGTACTTTGTGTATATCTCTCTTTCTCAGTGCTAGGGTTTTGTTTGGTTTGAGGCTGTGTAGCGTTGTTCATGCTGTCATAGCCTCTGAGTTCATGTGTGTCAGTCCTGATTCTGGAAGACACTGTCCCCTTGAAGTCATCCACAAGTTCTCTCACAGTATTTCCTCCTTTCCCACACGAACAGTTTGATAAAGACATCCCATTTAGGGCTAAGTGCTCCAAAATCTATCAGTCGCTGCACACTGTTTGGCCATGACTCTGTTGATTCTCATTTGAAGCAACTTCTCTGATGAGGGCTGAGCAATGCTCTGTTCTACAGGCACAGTAATGTATTATTAGAAGTAATTTATTGACGTTTTCACCTAGCAAATGTTTTCTATTTGGGGGGCTATAAAGTCTCCATTGTAAGAAATCAACTCCACAATATCACTGGAAAAGCATCCATAGACAACCGCCAAAGGTTGGGTGTGATGTATTCCAAAAAGAGTTTTGTTTACAAGAAGTGGATGTTGATCAAATCTGGTCTCTTGGTTATAGTTCAATGATTATTGTTGTAGAGGTTTAACAGCTTTAGTTAAGAAAATTCATGAGGGAGGGTGAAGGTAAGAACAGAGGGTTCAGTTGTTAAGAGCATTGACTGCTCTTCCATAAGACCTAGAACCCACATGGTAGCTGACAACTGTCTGTAACTCCATTTCTAGGAGACTGGACACCCATGGCCAAACAACATTAAAAATAAAACAGAACCAGAAGAAAAAGAAACCATCAGGAAGCCAACCAATCAACCACCAACCAACCAAACAAAACATGAAAAAATTGTGGTAACTGGTAAATTCTAATTATAGGACTTGAGTGTGGAGTGTCTGATGTTATTGTGTATGCTGACCTCACCTTCCATGGTGATTTCTCTACAGGAAAATCTTTACCAACACTCAGGGTCCAGGGCATTTCAGAAGCTCACTGATGTAGCACATGTATGTGAGTCCTCACATGCCTTATAGTTGTTATACTTTGACTTTTGTTATCTTGAATAATTCAACAACTTTTTTTGATTTGCACAGAATATTAGAGAGAATTCAGGGTATCTTTATGTCAAATTAGAAAAACTTCAATTATTTTTTCACTTTGCAGCCTGTAAATCTGTACTAATTGCAGCTGCATAAGGGGCTCTTGCTAACATGGGATGTTCTTTGTGCTAACTTCTGATGCTTGCATCGCTGCAAAGGTCTTCTGCTGGTGACATGTTTGGGCCCTGAATGGATACATGGCACCACTGGTGTCATGTGATTCAGGGTTTGATGAACACCTTGGCTTCAGCTAGTCACCGTATAACTATGTTCTCTTGAGGAATAGCGGAATAGAAAGTCTAAAGTGACCTTCTTTCCATGCTTTTGGATAAGAAATAATGCTTTGCAGCTCAGGCACTATTAAGAGAATGGGTTTTGATTAAAATAAAAAATTAAGTTATTGAGTTTCATTCTTTGCTAACATTACCTACCTTTCCCCAACTACAACAATATGAAGGCAGCATGCAGCTACCACAGATGGCCACTGCTCACCCCAGGCTTGTCTCCCCATCAACAACAGTTTCAGGCATTTACGACCTTTGTGTCAATTAATGCCTTTCTTCTAGGGAAAGGTCTTTCTAATATAACTTTACTTTAAAAGTGTGGTTTTGAGACTTAAAATAAAGATAGATTTTGATTTTGATATTTTTTTGTTTCTGTTTTTTTTTAAAACATGGTCTTTCTTTGTCCACCTTGACCTTTCTATGAGGCAAGGCTGGCCACTACTTCAATCTTTTCCTGCCTTAAGCTCCTGATTACAGGTATTCACTACCAGTCTTGGAAACTATATACTTTTTTGCCATTATTTCCTGTATATTTGAGTGAATACTGCTTAATATAATGAAAATAATTTGAAATTAAAAAAAATGAAGTAAATGAAATGGTTTAAGTAAGATACATTTCACAGTGAAAATCTACACGAACATTGAGATATTTCATTGTGACTATGTAAAACTGCAGGAAACTACATGGACTGTATCTACAAACTGTATCTACAGACTGCTATCTGTGTAAAACTACAGAAAATGAACAGAATAAGTGCACATCAGTGACAAATGTCCATGTTATTTTCAGATTCTGTTTATTTTCTATTCTGAGGTGGCCTTTCAAGGTTGTGCTTAAGGTATTTTAAGAAATTTACAAAGAGAACAGATTTTTAAGTGAGTCATAATTCAAATATTCTCTAAGTAAAAATTGGTGGAAATATTTCTCTTACATGTTCTCTTAAAAAATTCATCTTTGGAAGGCCAAATAGTTATTAGTTATTGAGTGAAGGAGAGCACCATGAACATTCACAGAAAATACCTCTTTCTATGGCATCAGTTTTAGTTAAATAGTCTCCTACAGAGTGAAGCAGAGTACAGTATGCTTTCATCCACCTTTCAATTTAAAAGTCCAGGTTTAGCAACAGTAAAGAAGACTATTGAGCTCACTCTACAGTAGAAGATGGTTGTTATGCTCTTAATCTGATCCCATTAAACAGAAAATGTCTTAAAACTTTGAAAAATAGTGATACCAACCTAGTCTTTTATGTGGTAATGATTGTTTTCTTTAGATACTAAAACCTAGTTATCATCTCAAAGAAAAGAAAAATGATTTGTTTTCAAGGCAGGGCTTCTCTGTGTAGCTCTGACTATCCTGGAAATCACTCTGTAGACTAGGCTGGCCTCGAACTTAGAGATCCACCTGTCTCTTACTCAAAATACTGGGATTAAAGCTATGCACCACCCACACCCAAGAAATGATAAAAGGAATTTTGGATGATTGCCATGGATTCAGTAGATTTTTCTCTTTTAAATTCTACTATGAAAGGAAGAATCTTGTCTCTTGGTGTCTTGCTTTATCTAATTGTGTCTCAAAGATGTTTTCAAGACATGATTAAGTAAGCTACTCCATGAGTCTAAGATGATCTCAGTGAAGGCTGCCAGCCTTAGCTTCCCCTTCCCACTAAGTCAATGCAGCATAGCTTCCATTCAAGCCCAACTTCTCCCCAGAGAGAAAACCCTTCGATGCTTGAGTCTGTGCTACCTGTTCTGCTTTCTTTGCTTAGCCACACTTTTATAGACATTTCAATTATCTCTGCCTCTCTTGTGTCCCCCACAAAGAGGATTACAGTCTTCTATTACTTTGAACATGAACTTGCCCATGTTTTTAAAAAATGCTGTATTTGTACATTCAGATGTCCTCACTTTAATATTCTGAGACATGGCCCCTCCACTGGATTCACCATTTCTCCTCTGATCTTAATCTCAGATGCTCCTTGAGCATCTTGTTTGCTACTCTGTGGATTGTTGGGATACAAGGTTCAACTGAGTCATGTTGTAAAACAATGATCAAAACGTCTGTGGCAGAACATGAAAAGAAATGAGTACAGTGTCTGATAGAGACGTTGTTTAAGGTGACAAATCAGAGTAATTCTAGAGTCATCTATTAATTATAGATGAATTGTCCCAAATAGAAGTTTTTCCTCGGGGGAAAAAAAAGAATCTATCAGTTTTGGGATTAAATATTAAGACTTCTCAAATGAAAATGAGTAAGGTTAGTATATGTTTTACATGAATAATACATCATTTTTTACTACAATTAGGGAATTTTCAACTCAGTACAGGTTTCTCTCATTAAATAACACAGAATTTGACAGCCATAACTTCCCCCATAATATTATCTATCAACTGAACACCTTTAACTCATGAATAAGAATATTAAAATGGCTGGGCGGTGGTGGTGGTTAATAATTGCCTGAGAAGCCTTTTGTAAAGCTTTACATTATCTGGATACCCATTGCTTTAGAAGATCATGGATCACTCAAAATATGGAGTTGTGAAGAAAACCTATTTGGCCTGTTCTCTTCAAATAAAACTATGTTAAACCTTTATATCCATAGTCTAGCAATCTGGCATGTCCCATCCTAGAACTCAAACAAATTTGAATGTCTCAATTTTGAAGTAAGTTTGTAGCTCTATCAAAAGAAAAAGTCCTCACACAGATTTAATATTTTTAAAGAAAATCTTTAACATAATCAGCACGGAAAAAATTAGGCTCTGGGTTAGTATGCAGTCACTTTGCATTTGCTTGTTGTAATTTTGAATATCTAGGCTGTGGTAACACTTCCCTTTCCAGGGAAGAATCTCAAAGGTCTTAGTCAATATCTACCTGCTACTATATGATAGTAGCAGCAAGCCAATAATGATAGGCAAATGAAGTAGGCAAAGAATAGTCACACAGAAACTGTCAGTAACCATGTATGTCTAGCACCTTTTAAGGGGCTGTAGTGATTTAAATAAGAAGGCCCCCATAGACTCATACAGGTGTGACCTTTTTGGGGTAGGTGTGTTCTTGTTGGAGCCAGATTATCATTGAGGGGGTGTGGTCACTGAGATTTCAAAAGCTCATACCAGCCCCCCACCCCCACTTCTCTCTCTCTCCCTATGTCTGTCTGTAGATCAGGACATAAATTTCTCAGCTATTTCTCCAGTGTCACTATGTTCCCAGTCATGATGGTAATGGACTAAATCTCTAAAGTGTAAGTAAGTCTACAGTTAAATACTTTCTTTTATAAGAATTGCCTTAGTCATGGTGTCTCAACACAGCAATAGAACGAGACAGATGGCCACTGGAGCCATTCATAGGGATTGACATGCGCTGCCCTTGTTTCCCATTTAGGCCATGCTATCCTAGCAACTGTTTAGAAAGCTGTAAGAGCAAAAATTCACCGAAGACACCTATTCATCTTCAGGACTTTCTGTCAACTGACTGTTGTTTTTGTTATTTTTTCTGCTTTATTCTTTCTGTGACCAACCTTGCCATTGCTACTTGTTCTTTGCTCAATCACCTTGTTTGGCAGTATTTGTTAGATATAGCACTTATTCAAGTTAACTTTTAGCATCTACCTTCAAATTGTTCAAAATTTTCACTGGTGTACTATTTTATTAATTTTATTGTTTGATATTTAATACAAGAATAAAATGTGCTCTGATTACACTCTGTTCAAGTCCCCCTAACTCCCTTTTATTGCTCTCAATTCTCCAATATCCCTACCTATCCCTTTCCAAGGCTCATGATTGGCTTTGCTTTGTGACCCATTTGGTCTAAGCATGATTATTTATTTGGAAGTGTCCATTACAGCCTAATGGTGTCATTAGTAGGTCCATAACTCAAGGTAATGATTTGTTACTCCATGAATCCATAAGTAACTAATAGTTTATGAGTGGGAGTGGGGCTCTCTTCTATGTCCATGCCTGACTGTTGATGGCAAAATAGAATTCAGCCTGTGTCTGTAGATGCTTTGAATTCATGATTGTAATGACGACTGCTAGCCAGGAGTTGACATTTCATAGCCCTTCTTCCTATCTTTAACTAGTTCTTTTGTTCTCTCTTCACCTGTTTCTCAATGTGATGCCTCCAGTCTTAATCAGAAACAGCAGAATGCAACAAGAAAGCATGGATCTCTCTTTTTCCACAATAGGGAGGCTCACTGAATCAGTTTCATCCTCTCTATTCTCAACACCTTGTTCCCTTTTTAAACCCAATATGGTAACAGCCTGTGGACCTGTGAGTTAAGAAGGGTAGGAAGTAAACATCACAATATCTAAAAGTTCTGCTATGGAGACAACAAGACGCCTTGTCCATTTCTGTCTACTGTTCCTACTTCAGTTACAAGATTCTCTGTGGTTCATACACACTCTCATCTTTCTTACCTGCCTTGTTAGGCAGGAAGGTGAAAGTAGATATAAGGTTTTATTCCTCCTACAGGAACAAATTATCCTCAAACTTGGTAACCAGTAGCAAGTATGTAAGTCAATGTTTAAAACTAAATGCAATTGGATTAATAATAAAATGTATTCTAAATTCTGATGCATTCATTATAATATAGATAATTGCTTGAGTGTTTTCATGGAAATTCACCAAAAGAAAATTTCAGACTTCAAGAAATTGTTTTGTGTTTGATACATGGGTTGGGAAGATTTTCCTTTCCTAGTCTAGGACATACTTCAGTGAAGCATTACGGATGAATTATTCATCTTTTCTCATATTATACTTTCATAGAGTCTAAAAGATTCTTAATTCATTTTTGTTTGCTTGCTAATTATCTTAGTTTTACCATCATTCCTAATTTTATCTATAAAATGGGGTTGCGGAATCAAGCAGCACAGTCCTGGTAGAAAGCAGAGTGTTAGCAAGTGTGACAACTAGTAACCAGATACGGAGAAGACAAAGAAGAGAATGGCACTTTAAAATACCACGTACATTAACCATTCCTCTCTCAATTGGTCCAGGCTCACTGCCTAGGAAGTGGCTACCCTTGATCTATGGCATTCTAGTCCTATCTGAAAAAGGTTCCAAAGAAGAAGCTGATATCAGAATGTTAGCAAGTGTAGTAATTAGCAACTAAAGATTAAGAAGATGAAGAGAATGGCACTTATGATAGGTACTGTACATACTACAAGTTCCCTGTCCACCTTGAGGACACCCTTTCCTATATTCTTAATTGTATCTGGAAGGTTATTCAAAGAAGGAGCTTCTGCCAGCATTTTTATTTTTATATGGGTTGATATTAATATGTTAATTTCCTTAGCATTAACTGCTATGCCACCATCTTATATTATTTTTATATTGGCATTTAATGGGTTTTTCACATGTTTTAAAAATAAAACACAAATGCAGTAAAGTCGCTAACATAGACATGGAAAAATAAGATGCAACCTTCACCTACACAAACAAATACTTCTCTGTCCAACATCACCTTGAGCATCAAATTGTTTTGAGATGGAGCACACATATATAATACCATCTATAATATAATTTGTTATATTTCTGGAAATATGTTATGCAATGAGCAGAAAACAGTTCTGTAAATATAATGCTAACCATGAATGAAACAAGCCAAAGAAGAAATGCCAAAACCTGTCAGAGGAAAAATTTTCCCTTCCATACTTTGCCAAACATATCTCTTCTTGGAACAATTATATAATATTACAGCATATAAGACATAAGCAAAATGATCCCGAGTTTTGTGATTTGATCCTGCTAATTAATCGAGATGGTCACTAGAATCCCAATGTGCACTATAATAAATACATACTCAAATCTGGATAGTCAAATGCACTGATAGACAACCTATGGTTGGGTGGCTGGCATCTAAGGCAGAAGGCTGTCTCACTGAATTTGAGCCTTCAACTTTGAGATCTGAAGAATTCTTTAGATACAGAGCTGTGGAACTGACTGATCTAGTGAATGCCCTGCTGGTATCTGCCGGAGAATTATCAATGGAGCTACTCAGTTAATATGTTTGCACACAACTTGGAGAACCAGAAATCAAAGAGCTGCCACTGATGGAGGAAAAACACCTTGGTTTGTTTTTCTCTTTGACCCAGATTTAACAAACTTGCACAACTGGTTTGCATGGAAATAAGGAGTTATTTGCTTTGCTTTGCTTTGCTTTGCTTTGAGACAGAGTCTCACTGTGCACTTTCTGCTGGCCTGGAACTTGCTAGGTAAACCATGCTAGAAGTCATGGAGATCTGTCTGCCTCTGCCTTTGTCTGTCAAGTGCTGCAATCAAAGGCAAAAATCACCATGTCTCGCTAGAAGCATTTTAAATTTGAAACATCTTCTGAGAATTGAAATTAAAACACCGATAATACGCCCAAACTATTTTCTAGTTTTAGAAGCATTAAGGATCAAAATGCTTTTACTAAGTCACATAAATGATACAAAGGCATCTTAGACTGAAGGTTAGAGCTCCTGTGATAAAGAAGGATAGTACTTACCTCTGTCTGTATCATACAGGAAGACAAAACAATTCCATTCATAGTGATCCAGCAGGCTCAGGAGTGCACCTCTCAATGAAGGTCTCAGTTGCAGCACGAACTGACTCTCCCCTTCAGTGGGGAAGCTGGGTGTGATGAGGGAGATGTGTAGGGCACTGCAGAATGAGGTCAAGGTGTGCACTGACCTCTTGTCATAGAGTCCAAAAATGGCAAACACTCCTCTAGAATACTGGGAACAGACTGGGGGAAAAAACAGAAAGAGAAGGCCATCACCAATTGTTATACTCCAGAACAGTCTACAGCCTGTGAAGGTTTAAAAGAAAATCATTGAACTGTTAGCAACTGTGACAGGGAACGCAGGAAAGCATGCATATATTGTGCAGTCAACTGTGAGTTCTTGAGTTTGTGCTGAGAGTCAAGGCTTGAATTAAAACTCTGCATTAAAAAGCTAATTCTAATTAAAGAGAAAATTGATTAAAATAAACAATATATGATCCTCTAAAACATCTCAAATCCCAGACTCCAAGCTTTTAAGAATGAGAGATTCATTTTTTTTCTGTATTTGTTCCTGCCTGAAAACTATAATAATGCACTTTGACCTTTTTTTTTTAGTAGGAACTGATGAAGCAATTGCCTGCTTCCTAAGCTGTGTGCTTGCCTCATCTATTCTGACTACATTTGGTAAACAATTTAATTGTTGCCTTTTTATAAATAACTTTACTCTGTATTAATTTCATTTTTTATCACAACTCTGAAGTCTGCTTGAATCATGTTGAAAATAGAAAACTGGGTTTGAGAGATAAGCAACTGAGTGAACCAGGAGCAACGTGTAACTATAACCCTAAAATAATCCCCCCAAATCCTGAGCCAGGCCTCCTGGGAGAAAGAGAAAATCCTGTTTGCACTGCTGTAAAGTGAGGGAGATTCTTTATATTCTTTCTCAAATATGTTTTGCTTACCATGGCATAACTGATTTATAAAACAAACTTACGTGGCGTTTTTTTTCATTTACATTTTAAAAGACAAAGAACTACAATCATTGGGAGACATTCATTCCCCCACCCTGCTCTCCTCTCCTCTTCTTCTTCTTCTTCTTCTTCTTCTTCTTCTTCTTCTCTCTCTCTCTCTCTCTCTCTCTCTCTCTCTCTCTCTCTCTCTCTCTCGTAAAACAGGACTGCACTGTAAATTTTCCTCTGACTAAGGTCTCCTAGAACTAGAGTCCTAGAGGCTGTGAGTCAACTGCTGTGGGACTGAGATGCAAACCCGGGTCCCCTACAAGGTCATCAAGTGCTCTTAACTGAGTTATCTTTCCAGCCTACATAAGTGAAAAAAGATTATTAAAATATTAAAAGTTCTAGAAATATATACAAACAACTTTATCTGGATCATATAATTTCTGAGATTTTGGAATAAATCTAGAGATGTTTCTATTATTTCTATTTACTTTTTTACTTAAAAATCAGGAATAAAGAAAACATGTTATAACGGGATAGTATAAAAATGAGCAGAAAGTAGATGCTGTTGGTCATTTTTAAAGGGCACACACAGGATACTTTGTAAACAATATGGTTTAGTAAAGGACCAAAGAGTATATTTCAGTTGAAAAGTCCAAGATAGTATTGACATGGAAATATAAGGGTAACATTGCAAACCTTGTTAAAAAAAAAAAGCTCAAATTCTAATATTTCACTGTTTAGCCTGAATTATTGTTATTATTATTATTATGTTATCTTATTTTCAGAAATAGTGAAAACATAAAATTTTTACATGGTAAATGATGGAAATATAATATGGCAAAAATTCAATGAGAGCACATAAATCTACCATCCAATAAAGATGTAAAAAGCAAAAAACCCAGCATTTTCTAGACATCAGTTTCTATGCATGGTTATAGTTTAAATATTTCTCTTATAATACAGCAAAAGTTCTAGAGATTAAAATGCCTCGGTTCATCTAAAGCTAAGACATAAGAGGCTTAGATTCTACACAGCAGGTACCACTTGGATAGTTACTGTAGCAGTTTGAGAAGAAATCTATCAAGAGAGTCTTGGCATCTAAATCCCATCTTTGCCGTGACTGACAGTGTACTTGGAGAATTTTCTTGGTCTGTCCGCTCTTAGGGCCCCTTGGCACTGGAGCCGGTTGTGCTGGTGGATCTAAGGACCCCGAAGATGGATTTCCTCAGTGCAGGAGCAGGATCTGTTCCTGGGCTAAGGACCTCACAGACTATAGGGCAGGGTCTTGTGGAACAAAGAATCCTCTGCAGTAGGAGCTGGAAGTGCCCTGCACTCCCTTCCAGGAACCTTCTAGCCAGGCATGCACACTCACCCCTCTGGATAGATCTCAGCACAGGAGCAGGGACTCCTGGTGGTCCAAGAACCCCGCAGACAAAAGGACAAACTTGGGGGAGGGCAGGGTCCTGTGGAACAAAGAAGCACCTGCAGCAGGAGCTGGTGGGGACATTCCAGCCTGGGGGGCACACATTCACCCCTCTGGATCTATCTCCTCAGCACAGGAACAGGGACTCCTGGTGGGCCAAGGACCCCGCAAGCAAAAGGGTGAACTTGGGGGTAGGGGGAGGGCAGGGTTTTGTGGAACCAAGAAGCCCCTGCAGCAGGAAGCCCCTGTGGCGGTTTCTCAGGAAATTGGGAATCACCCTACCTCAGGATCCAGCAATACCACTCTTGGGAATATACCCAAGAGATGCCCAATCATACTACAAAAGCATTTGTGCTACTATGTTCATAGCAGCATTATTTGTAATAGCCAGAACCTGGAAACAACCTAGGTGCCCCTCAATGGAAGAATGGATCAAGAAAGTGTGGCACATATACACATTAGAATACTACTCAGTGGTAAAAAAAAAATGACATCTTGAATTTTGCATGCAAATGGATGGAAATAGAAAACACTATCCTTAGTGAGATATCCCAAACCCAAAAAGATGAGTGTGGTATGTACTCACTCATTAGTGGACCTTAGCCATTAACAAAGGACATTAAACTTATAGTTCACCCATTTGTAAGTCTGTGCTCCCCAGGAGCTAAAATTAAACCTTGAAACATATTAGCCATTCTCAAAGGCAGGTTTGGGCAGTATGTCTGGTTATAATTTTTTCAAGATGTAGAGCTGTCATAATGAAAACATTGGCATCTTGGGTTTCCATACAATTCAATTTCCATAACTCCACTGATCCAGTAACATCATGCTACGGATCAGGTACCAACCTCATGGATATCCGTCCAACACTTTGGATGCATTTATGTGAACGGTACAGTCTGAGCTTAACTTGTTTTCTTCATATGTTCTTGTTTTCACATAAGTTTTAGGCTGATTTGAATCTTCTCTTAATTAAAGAACTGAATCAATTCACTTTTTTTAACTTTTTAATTTTGCTTTTGGATTCTCACCATTGAACTGAGATTTTATACCTACACTAATCATGTATTTCACTACTGAACTATATCCCCAATCCATGATTCAAATAACTTTTGTTTTACTATAATGAAAACAGTGTTTATATTATGGTCTAATTTACATAATGTATAATACAAATTATCTCATTAGTGATTAGCTTTAGAATTTGAGTCATCAATTCCAGCTTCCATTTTGCTACTGAACCTACTTGCAGGCTGTAAAAACTATTCAGACAAAGGAGGAACAGTATTTTTCTCATAGTATTTCTCCAGGAACTCCAAAAGTTCCCCAGAAGGACATATGCTGCATGAGTACCATTGGTGAGCTAGAATGTGGTATGTAATCTCTTCTGCCCTCCTATCCTACAAAGGAAAAAAAAATCTAGGAGCACTCCAGCTCTCATTTATGCAAAATATTAGCTCTTTGCATAGGAAGCCAAGTACTGAATAGGTTTTAAACTAAGGCACTGCACAGAAGACCCTCCTACCACTCATACCTTCTGCACGTTTCAATGCAAGCTCATAACTTCCCATTGCTCTGGTACTAAATATACTATTTATTGTATTTCAGCTTATTTTACTAGGCTTCTACAAATTTAATAATGCCTTACTTTTAAACCTTTTTGTCTCTTTCTATTTTTTTCATGATAAATAACTGATTTTTATCATAGTTATCTACCATTCTGCTTCTATTACTCTTACTTTGAAAATATACTAAATACATACTATAACATTTCCTTCAGGATAAATTCTATCATCCACTTTCCTTTGCAAATTCCCGTTTATAGTGCTACTCTTTTGAACATTATCCCCCTGTTTTAATCGACAGTCCTGGCTTGCCAGGTGAAGGTTATTGTGTCTTCAATCTGTAAGACTAGGCTGTCAGTCAAATATTCAATGCTATTTTCTTCATGTGAAACACTGAACAATACAGCATTTGGTCCAACAGATTCAAATTTAATAGCCTAGTCATTTTCATTTTTATTATAAATTTATCTTTGGAAACACAAAATCAAAATTTGCTTGGTTATCTCTCATACCATCTGCTGTTTCTTGGCATACAAATAAGTATTCAAACAGTATATATAAACCTATATAAATACAGAATAATTTAATACAGCTAAGTAAGCTTAATAAGAATATGTTCTTAATGTAAAAAAAGAAAACTAAATTTTAGTTTTTAATATAAAAAACAAACAGTAATTATTGCATAGTCACTGAATAGAAGTGGTAATATTAGATCGATAGATATTTTGGGATATAAACACTGATTAGAATGAGGTCTTCAATGAAATAATGCAATCATAATTTAAGTGTACATTCTATATTTTGCTTCACTAATGAGATAACTTGGATCATATATTATGTAAATTACTCCATAATATAAACACCTGATTGTAATCTTAGAGCTTATACCTGATGGTGTGAGTGAATTAAACCTGTCTTCTCATCAGGTAGTTGCAAAATTTCATTTCCCAAACATATTGCAGATGATAAACTAAATCACATAATGGCATAATTTGTAATGAATTGTAGCCTTGCATCAGATCCAAGTATTGTGACATGGTCACAGCTCAATGTGTTACATGTTAGAAGCTGTGAATTGAATTTGGCTGCCACAGTGGTATGGACCAAGCAAATGCGGTGCAGTTGTTCTCCATACTTCTTACCCTTCTCTTCTATCTTTAATTTTCATTTTTAAGAGCTTTTCCTAAATGTACTTGAAACTCAACTTGACTAAGGCACAGAGCTTCTGCACTTTGCTCCTCCTGGGTTCTCACAGCTGCTCACAGCCGTGTCTTTTGGGGCACTTTTCACACAGTTTCCAATTCATGCATCTCATGCTTCATCATTTCCTAAGTCTTCATTGCTGAAACCTCATTTTACCTTCTGTTTGGTGAAATCCTCTGCTGTGTTTTGACATGTTTAGATGTGTCTTTCAAAGGCTTCCCTTGTATTGCTTCCTAACCCCACAGTCCTGGGCTTCTTTGTTACTGGGTATAAGACACCCATTTCTTTAAATTTGGTACACCTTCACCTTTTCCATCTTATTCCCACTACTTTAATCAAAACACAGATGAAGTCATTTAATTCTGGGGCTTTACATGTCAAATGTCATAGTTTGAATACAAAATGCTCCCCAGAGGCTCACATGCTTCAACAGTCCGTCATCAGATGGCGGTGCCATTTGGGAAGAATGTCGCACCTTCAGGAGGTGGAGCCTTGATGGCTGAAGGAGGTTTCTGGGGCAGACTTGGAGGTTTTATTGTTCAGACTCACTTCCTTTTCAGATTGCTTCTAAAGTGCAGGTGTCATGTGACCCATAGTCCCTCGCTCCTGCCTTTATGCTTTGCCCATCACAATGCACTGTATACCTTTATCTGTAAACTGAAATGAAGATTTCTCCCATAAGTACTTCTTGTAAATATTTTGCTACAATACTGACTGTAAAATCTGATTATATGATCACTCTATGGATGGTTAAGAAGAAGGGTTTTTATTGTAGATATGAGGGAGAAAACAGCCAGAGTGCAGAGCAGTGAGACAGAGAATGTGGAAGACTGGAATGGCCAGATACTATACTTGGCAATGGGAAAAGCAGGGGCACACCAGAGACATAGAAAGGGGGGGACGGTGGTGGAGAGCAACAGACAAGACAGGACATAACTGAGGAACAAGGGGAAACATAGCAGAAATGACAGGGTTATAAAGAGAAAGGAGTAGCCTGTGAGCTAGGGAAGCTTAGTTGGGGGTGGGGAGAAGAGCACTAAAAAGCTATGGTGCTAGCATAAATTCTGACATACATCCTTGTGACACTGAGGAAGCCTGGAAGTCAGCATGCATTTTGGTATGCACAACAGTAGTCGTTTTTCCCTTTTGCCAGCGATAAGGGAAATGGTTTCTTTTAGTAGAGACGAACCAGCTTCACAAGATCCTGAATTATGCTGACTTTAGTTTTAATGCAAACTTTCAGTTTGTAAAAATCGAGTTTCCTTTGGCCCTGTCGCTGAAAAAAGTAATGCAATTTTTTGTGCACATGCCTCACCTTCCAATTGTAGCATTTTGTCAAATCTACCATGTTGTCTGATATCTATATGTCTGTCGTTTTCATAACTTTTGTGACACAGCCCAGATTCCTTGTCAAAGCAATTTTTTTTTACAATTACTTTATCATCTCCACATTTAGAACTGTAGTCTTTCTTCTAATAAACCTGGAAGCCTGGTTGTTGTGAAAAGTCTACAGAACAAAATCAAACTCATTCTTTCTCAGCCATAGCTAGGTTCCAGCCACTACTATATCATTAGGAATAATGTTACAAATTAATAATCAATAATACTACAAATTATTAAGTGCTAGTAAATTGTCACAGTTATCTATTATATATAAAACATATTTATAATCTATAATATAACCTCCTATATCTTGCATTAAATCTAAAATGACGTGCAAAACACATCCATTAAGATTGGGATTTTTTGTTATATAATAAGTAACAAGAAAAGTCTTCATATATTATCTAGAGAGACTCCAGATGTCCTGAAAATAATATGCTGTCACTCTTGCCATTGCCTACCCCCCAGAAAAAGATTGTAAGACCTTGTCAAAGACACTGCATGCATTAGGTGCAGATCCTGTAAAAATGAAGCTGGAGCTAAGCTTTGAGGTTCTTCCCTGCTGAGGACCTGGTCTAGGCTTGCGAATATTTGAACACTAGGCACTGAGCTCTAGTCTTCATGTTCTTCCTTTCCAATGTGACAGTTGCACCCATGTTTATTCAATTTAAACCATTTATAGCCTCGTTCACATATTTTTTATCATGTAGTCCCTGGTAATTTGACACTACCTTAGATACAGTTTAAATCATTGCTTCAATTTTAGTAGAACTATACCTGTAATAATTTAAAGAGGCCCTTCTGGAAGAAAAAAATGCTCCATAGTAATTTTGTCCTTACTTCTTTCAATTGCTCTTTGTGTTTTATGTGGTATGTGTGTATCCATACGTGTCTATGAATCTTTGTTCCTGGAGTTTAAGAAAAACATACAGTATAACTTGGAGCAGAGAACTCATATGAAAGCTGAATAATATACAAAAGTTCTCAGTGTAAACTTTCTTTTTTTCCCATGTAGCACTCAAAGCAGATAAAGAGCTCCTAAATAATTTCTGAGCCGAGCATAAAGGTTTGTTGCTATGCATTCTCTGCCACTGGCATTACAACCTTTTCAGATTCTTACTGGTATAGTGATACCATTTTTAAATTTATGTCAGTTCTTGATAGAGTGTCTCAAGACGTACCTATCACTTACGCCTCCTTGAAGAAGCTTATAGTGCCTGTCCCTGTTTATTCTTGGTTAATTGTTCTCTGTTCCTAGGATAACTTAATTTTATGGAGATTTATCATTCCAATAAAATATTTCTCTAATTTGTTCTTTTTCATTTTTTAGATTTATTTATTTTATGTGTATGAATATCTTACCTGCATGTATGTGCACCAGATGTGTGCTTGGTGCCACTAAGGTCAGAAGAGGGTGGCAGAACCCTTGACAATAGAATAAAGGATGCTTGTGAATCACCATGGAGGTGCTGGGAATAGAATCTGGGTCCAACTATAGAGCAAACTTGCTTTTAACTGATGAGCCATCTCCCCAGGTGGTTTCTAATTTGTTTTGTTTGGGCTGAAGTGTACATGTGCATCTAGTGTGCATGCAAGTGTATGAGCAAGAAAGTTAAGGCCACAAGGCAACATTAGGTATTTGCCCCAATCACTCTCCACCTCGTCTTTTGAGACACAATCTTGCAGTGATTGGAACTACTGGCTGGTCAATTTACTACAAGGATCCAGCCATATCTCCTTAAATGACTGTCAGGAACCCAAATTCAGATCTCATGGTTGCAAAACAAGTACTTAACTGAATGAGCCATCACCCCAGACTCCTAACAAATACCACCTGAAAACTCAAACATATGAAGGCTGGAGATACAACTCAGTGTTTAGGAACATACAGGTATTGCACTGATAGTGGACCTTGAGATTGGCTTCCAGCACCCACACTGTTACTCAAGCTACAGGAGATATTATGGTTTCCTCTAGCGTCACTGAACACAATACTGACATGAGTAATCCTCTCCACACAAAATTAAAAATAAAATTATATTCTCTTAAAAATTTATCTTTATCTTTAAATTTATCTTAAAAATTTATTGTTCTCAGGAAATCTGTTTATGTTACAGAAACAGGCGTTTCCTTAAGTTAAGTCTTTGCAGCCTACAGTTCTAGGACACTATGGTCTAATATAACAACTCACTAAATTTTGTTTGGTCGGGGATCTGAAAGACAAGCTTCCTATGGATTGCTCATCCTAATGACATACAGATTCAGTGTATCATCCTGCTTCCCCCATACTCTTGAAATAGAATCTCTCTTCTTATGTTGTTATACTTTGTGAGCTTCTAAAAAGGTAGAATTTCTTTAGCTATGGCATATAATTTTTGATGTTGCCCATCTGTATACATCCTCATGCATTTCTTGATAGTTTTACATTCTAAGTGATACATTTTTGAAATAGGAAGTAAATGAATAAACCAGAGTACTATCAAGAAGACTGTAATTTTATATGTCATACTTCAGTATTCTCCTAGAGACTTATTTCATCACTTTTATACTGAAATAAAATTACTACATACAGGTTTTATGAATAATATTATGATTAAATGTTACACATAACAAACATATATCATAAATACTTAAGTTGTTTTAAGTTTATTTTCAGAAATGATGTACTATTAACAAAAATCCTGCCTAATAATATCAGAGGAGATATATTAATCTTTAGTACCATGAATAGAATGTATTAAATAAAAAAAATATAAGGAAGAGAGAGTTAGCTATTTGAAGAAAGTAGGTACAGAGGCTACAGAATATTTACAAACCGAATAGTACAAGAGTGAAGTACTCTGTTCATGAGATTGATTTAGGCAACAGTCCAACAGAATCTGGACCAGACTGTAGGCCTTTGTACAGGTTGAACTCCTGGGATATATTTGTTGCTATGGTTATGACAGATCACTTCATATTAATGGCATTTTCCACATGCTAGAAGTCTCTACACCCGGAATAGCAACTCTTACAACGACTTTTTTTTCCTTTTTTTTTTTTATTGTTAAAAGACAAATTTACATTTACTCCCCTTGTTCCCGGCCCTCCCGCTTCCCCACTACTCCACCACCCTCCCCCTCCTTTCTTAAGATGGGGCAGGATACCCTGCC
>JAQHUG010000350.1:409936-432068 GCA_028555095.1 Dicrostonyx torquatus | reverse complement strand
CTTGGGAGAGAAAAGAAAAAGGATAAAGTCCTTAAACAAAGAAATAGAGTACTCAGGTATGGCGGTATATGCCTTTATCCCAGCACTTGGGAGGTAGAAGCAGGTGGATCTCTGAAAGTGTGAGGATAGTCTGGTCTATAGAGTGAGTTCCAGGACAAGCAAAGATATACAGAGAAACCATGACTCAAAAAAGTAAACATTAAAAATAAAAATAAAAGAAATAGAATTTTAAAAAACCATGTAAAGATCGTAAATACACAGAGAATCTAGATACTGCATATTATTGTGCTGTCATAGAATTATTTGAAGCTGAGAAAGGAGCAAAAACTGTTAAAAGACATTTGATTATAAATGCTGCTGGATTAATCCAACCTATACATTGTGGAAATGCCTTGACTTCAAAATTTAAGTCAAAAGGTAAGTATTTTGGAGATGAGGTTTTGCTTTTGCTTCCACTGGAATTTGAGGCTTGGTTCAGGATGGTTTCTTTGATTGAAGAAGACCCCCTGAGAAATCTCCAATTGGGATGGATGGCCCAGATAAATCAACATTCCAGAGCACCTCTATTTCCTCTGAGTTCTACATCCAGAACAGCTTCAAGACTATTGGCTGAGATGATCCAGCCTCACAGATACTTCAGTAAGGACTTGACCATAATCCTAAATTTTCTTTGAGTCCTCATTATCAGTGTCCTCAACCAACAGGAAGTAGCCTAGAAAACTACACTGACAATCCCCCCAAAATGGATTATGGATGTTTGTCTTTGTTTAGTGTGTTGGTTATAAGTTGTTATGGAAAATAGCCAGGAAAAAGCTAAACAAAGGAGGTTAGATTCAGGGTCTTGTTTGGCAAACAAAACAAAAGAGAAATGCTGTGGTATAATGCTCTTGTACACCATAAACATTTATCACTCACATTAGCTTAATGAAATCCTGATTGGCCATTAGTCAGGCAGGAAGCATAGGTGGGCCAACCAGACTAGGAGAATACTAGAAGAGGAGAGGCAGTGATGCAGTTACCAGGCAGATACAGAGGAAGAAAGATGAATGTACCTTACTGAGAAAAGGTGATGGCACATGGGTGATATAGACAAGTGTGGGTTAATTTAAGTTGTAAGAGCTAGTTAATAATAAGCCTGAACTAATAGGCCAAACAGTTTATAAGTAATATAATAAGCCTCTGTGTGTTTCTTTGGAACGAATGGCTGTGGGACTGGGTGGGACAGAAAATTCCATCTACACCAGTGAAGAAATCGAAAATGTGGTCACCATGCTTACATTGAACAACCATTGTAAGTGAATTTAATACTGATAAAATGGAGAGTTTGCAAAAGCTGCAAAACTGAGTATGTCTGTCTGTCTATCTATCTATCTATCATCTATCTATTATTTATTTATCTATCATCTATCAATCATCATTCATTTGTGTGTGTGTGTGATATATGTATGTTTACATGCAAGTGAAAAAGGAGGGCATTTGGTGTCCTCCTTTATTCTTCTCTGTCTTATTTCTTCTACATTGTTTTCTCACAGAACTGGCAGTAGCCATATTTTTGTTACCCTGGTAGCCAGAGAGTCCCAGTGATCTCCTATGCTGTGCAGTTAGTCCTGAGTTACAGGTAAGCTAGAAATTTCCAACTTTTTCAATAGGTGTTTAAGTTTCTAATACTATTGCTCATGTTTCCACAGCAAGTGGTTCACCCTTTGAGCCACCCCCAACTCTTTATCTGAGTTTTAACAAGGAATGTGATGAACACTAGATAAGAAAAATACTTTTATAGATAACAAATGAAATTTGTGAAGACCTATAAGGAAGGCTAATAGTTTTGTAGCACACCTGACAAGAAGGGTAGCAAACAGAGAGTAAGAAAGTTGTAGGGAAGAAAAAAGGTAAGTCATGGGAGAAGGCTTAAAATACACACAGTCTGGAACTTCAGTCTACAGATAAAGAGAAGCCACTTTCTCCTCTCTCTTCTGAAGAGTGATTTTCACAAATTTCTGTGATTTGTGTTGGAATGCCAGTTGCTATGGGAAGTTGAATGAAGCTTTTAGTAGATCTCAGGACATTTTGACGTGCTACACTAATCTAAAAGTTGTGGACAGTTTACAACTCAAGATGTTCAAGAATGCAGATAAACACAGAGACCTATTGGATTCTGTGAAAGTAGAATTAACATTTGACGTTTAATGAGACATAGGATTTAGACAAAATTTTGTCTAGTCTTAGATTAAAGCAACAATAGTATATTTGAAGCTATCTAAGATGGGATAGGCTATGGAAGGTTTACAGAAACTAATTTTGTAAGAGAATTTGAGATCGTGTAAGGAAATTGAAGAAGGAAAGCCCACCACACATGCAATGATTAGTTCAAAATTTCAGTTTGACAAACTCTGGAATCACCTGGAAAGAAGTCATACACACAAATATACAATGATTGATAGAGAGATGGTGAAGATTTTATATATGGATGGAAAGATGAGAAGGGTTACTGAGTCCTAAGTATGCACACATTCTCTTTGCTCTGCTCTTGGTTGTGAGTGTGTTGTGACCAGCTGCTCAAGCTCTACACTTTTGATCCTTCTGCAATAATGCTTATGATGTGGAATTGTGAGCTAAAAGAAACTCTGCCCTGAGTTACATTTTGTCAAGGTTGTATTTATGGCAGAAATTCCAATGAAACTAGGAAAAGGAAATTGTGTGTACCAATCTGAAGCTGGAGATAGAGATTAGATTTTAGATATATTTTTTAAAGGACAACTCAATTTATTGGAGAAAAAGTAAACATCAAAACCAAATATACAGAGTTAGTCCAACAAATTAACCTCCTAAGAAAACAAGTATCTAGCACAGTGTGACAACATGGAATTCAATTGAAAATAGTGCCCTTAATGCTGCTCGGCAAGTTTACCTAGCAACGACAATGTAGGAGTTGATACAAGTCACATAATGTGAACATCAGAACCTTAGTAATCCTTTGGAGTGCAGCACAGAAGCTCTGAAACACACTTCTATAAGTGTACCTCACTAACGCCCCAGGTGCTTATCCATCCAAACAATGTAGTTACCAAAACTGATCATCTTTTAACTTTCTATTCAGAAATCCACCAGACACAAACTCATTTTAGTAGTACCTCAGACCAGTGCTTCCAGCGATTGAAATTCCCAAGCATTTTATCCCACACCGATTCAGGGATACAAGGGCGGCTTCTGGAAATCTGCGTATCTCACACTGCCAGTCTTCTGATATTTCACTTCCTTCATTTAATTGTGAACACTTACCACTTCCAACGATCTTTCTTTACCTGTTATAGGCTGCAACTTCCTATACCTTCTTCAAGGAAATCTGAATTTCAAGCATGTGGGATCCTCTTCTTATACTTTAATTATTTTGTCTTTCTCAGTTTACAAATGGTAATTGAGATTTTGTACTGGCTAATCCCAAATGTCCCACTGTCCTAATGTTTAGTACATAACCTCCTTCTACATGTTATTGAATTTTGGATTAATTCTTCCTCTGCAAGTAGTATGACACATTATTAGATGCTAACCAGCATAGGTCAAGATGTGAACTCTATCAATATAATTAGGAGTCAATGACTTATGGCAGGAGTCATTATAGGCACATTCTGCATCAATACATGAGTTGTTAGGCAGAATTTCATTGTAAGAGAATCTTAACATGCAAGAGGCTTAGGTAGAAAGATTATCACTTATTTAATGCCAAGATAATCAGGGCTACAGGGTGAAACTATATTAAAAACAAAAAAACAACCCAATCAACCAAGCACACAAACAGAAATTAATTTGAGGATGTAATGTTAAAGGTTTCCTTATAACCATTCTGTAGATATTATCACTTTTAGTAGAAGAGTACAAATTAATCTTTAAATAAATCATATAAAATTTCAATTACCTCCATTTAAAAATGAATAAACGAAAGCCCACAGACTCTAAATGTGGTCCATACCTACAGAACTAAATCCATACTTAGTTTTACATACAGACTCTATTATCCTGGTGACAGCAATGAGATCTAATATATTTTTAATTCCTGATACATAGAAATTGGATTAGCAGTCTGGAAGCAAAGTGAGCGTTCATGCAGAGTTGAGCTTCTATGGAGGTTCAGAGCCAAATTGAAGTACGCATTTCCCTGGGAAACCTATTTTCTTACTGTTTATACTCATAGACAAACAGGACAAATTGGAAAGTCTAAAACAATTGCTAATTCTCTGTTGTCCTACAAATGGACCAACTCAGAAACACCATGGTGATGAAGTTATAATTTGTATGTTTCCTCGTTATCTGGAGGTTTCTAAGTAGAAATTTCACACTCTATCTCTCTACAAATTCTTCGGAACTTTATCTTTTTAATGCATAACGATTGCTGGCTAATCACTCTCTTTTCACTAGAGATGCTTGTTTGTTTTTGTTTTTATGGATAAAATTTAAAATTTATGTTTTTATTTTAAAAGTATAATGATCCAACACAGTAAGCCCTTTAAAGTTATGCGTTCAAATGGCAGCTTAGAGCCTCAAAATGCTCAGTTTCTAGATCATTTTAGAAAGATATGTTTTAAACCATTTTGGAAGTCCATTATGCTAAGGTACATTTTTAAAGATTGCATAATTTGATTAAATTGACATTTAAATGTCAAGTACTTTTCCAGCATTTCCTCTGTCATGATTGCTCACTGCTGAGACACTGTATGCAATTATGAATGTTTTCTCTCCCTTCTTTAATAAATGGTTTCTCTCCAACCTCACGTATTGTCAAGTTCCAAAGCTAGGCTGCCTCTTCAGAGAGTAGATTGCAGGGTAATATGGTTGACTGGTTACATTACTCAAACTGCTAGTATTTAATTACATAAAATATCTAAGAGAAGGAAAGTTTATTTAAGCAGCTAAGCTATAGCCCTGACAGATTCTAAGTGTGTAAACTGCTGTTGCAATATAATTTCTCAGAAATGCTGTTACTGTGGAAACTAGAATTTAAATTTCAAATGTATATCTAATTTTGAATCTTTCTCATATGGGGTATCTTGTGTATACACATACACACACACACACACACACACACACACACACACACCTCCAGGTATATAGACTCACAGAAATAGGATCACATAGAAATGCAAATTAATTATGACTGTTTTGACATTTAAAATTAGAGGAGACTTCAATAATCTGTTAGTCAGCATTAGTAAAGGTGTAATAGGGGTTTACTAACCACTAATAGAATTATTAATTGACAAGTTGATTGGAATTTATGGTTCTTTGAAGGCACATCCCTGTGGGGAGGCACACAAAAGTGGGTCTCTTCTACCTTGATGGAAGTTCAGAGAATTCAACACTATTCCTGCTCCTTCAAGGATATGCCAGGAGGTTTGAGCCAGGTAGTAGCTGCTTACAGAATCCTTGGTCTAAGGTGTAGCTCTTGCATGTCCTGCCTACAAACAGAATACTTAACTCTGGATATAGTTGCTTGATGCTTCAGGTACTGAAGCAGGCAATTGGGTTTCCTCTGTATCATGTTAGAGCAGTCTTCTGTCTTCTTCCCTCCTCCCATTTTGAATTGGGTTTATAAGCATATGGAAAATAAACTCAGGTGAATTAAGTATGCACTGGATTGCCCTCCCGGTTCTATTCTGTGTCCCTGTATCTCTGTTCCTGCTACCTAATATTTCTAATCCTCATACCTTTTACCCTGGAAGGTACAAACCCCCTTGAGGATGATCCCAGACTGATGTTACCTGAACATGGGGCCATGACACCTATGTGTTTCTGAGGGTATTTGCAAAGAGGATTATATAGGAAGAAAGGTCTATGCTAATCATGTGCACCATGCTGTGAGTAGCGTCTGCAATTCCTTAAAAAGTACAAGAGAAAGGATGAACATCAGCTCTCATCTCTTTGCTTTTTGTCTTAAACTAAGTGTGATTAGCAGCTTCCCATTCCAATCACAGTAAGAGCTCTTCCATTACTGTGTGTCTCCTTAATGGGATGAGCCCTTAAACTATAGCCCACAATAAACCTGTCTTATCAGTTATTTAGTCATACAAACAAGAAAATACGCAGTATTCCAAGCTTACTGATTGAAAACCTACAAAATATAAAATTTATAAGTACAGATGATGAATCCTAGGTAAGGTTCTAAAAGACTACTATGAAAAAGATTCTCTCATCTCAGTAATTTAGCAATCTCTAGAAACAAGAAACAATTCAATATTCTAAACCGAATTGTTTCACAGTGGTTGCATACATTTACAATTTGAATTCAAATTAGGAAAGGGTAGAAAAATGTGATAATTTCAGGCGAAACTGAGGGGTCAATATATGTGTTTTTCATATATTCTTTTGCAATTTCCAACTTATAACAAATTAAGTATAATAGGCAATAATTACAATGAGTACAAGATGAAAACTTCCAGAAATAGTAAATAATCTTTATGCTTAAGACCAGAGCTTTCCCCACACTTCTGCTGCAATGAGTCATGGGCTACAAAAGTTCTTCATGCCCAGCATTGATGACTGAAAGATGAAAGTCAGGGGAGGATTGTTCTAGGAAGAAAGTAGAAGTTATAACAAGTAGTTTGTGCAATTTTTTTGTTTAATTAAATTTTTCTTTACTCTTTGATTGTAAGTCCAGTAGGGCAGGGCCTTCTACATAAATCTGTCTTCAGGACCTTATACAATACTTTGATATTATTGAAATATTACTAAAAGCAAATACAATTATAGAGTATTTCTTAGTGCATCTATTATTAGGATGTAGGTTTATATATGTATTTTTTAGTAATAAAACAAATGTTTCCAGATGTTGTTCTCAGAATTGAAACTAAATGGTAGTGTCTGTGAATCTGGTTAATTACCCAGTTAGAGGATGAGAAAAAACTATGAAGGCAAAATGAAATCTCAGACAGGAGGATATAGGTGGAGAAGAATTTGTGGTTTTAATGAACTTCTTATTAATCAATCTAAGGGTAAAATAGTTATATTTTTTACAAAGTATCTGCTAAAAGCAGCTTAAAGAAGGAAGGAAGGAAGGATTTATTTGGACTCATAGTTTAATGGAAGAGGTAATCACAGTGGTGAGGAAGGGAGGTGATCAAATTTCTTCTGGTACCATGAAGTAGAGAGATGTGAATCTTGGTACTCACTTTCTTCTTTATTCAGTCTGTGACACAAGCCCAAGTAAGAGTCTTTCTCAGAATAGTTCAAGCCACCGCAAGGAACACAATCTAGAAATTCTATTGATATGTCAAAAAATTTCTCTTCTAGGTGATACTACATCTTATCCAGTTGACAATAAGACTTAACCATCATAGAGAAGGACAGAAATTCTAAAGTTTTCTCTTTCTTTAAAACATTCCCACTTTTATTAGATAAAGAGAACTACATGAACTTAATAATCCTATTACAACCAAAGGAGACTGTGTAAATGTAAAAACTTTCTAATCATAAAGACCCACATCAAAGAGTGATAAGCTAGATAAAAATCAGGGATCTGGTCTTTGTTCTAGAAACAAGAATATTGTCCAATGTAGGAGTCCTTGAATATGTATTCTTTGAGATAAGATGCCTCAGTCCCAACTTTGACTCTGCAAGTCAACATCAACTTTTGCTAAAAAATTCTGAATGAAACCTAGGGCTACAAGAAACTGAACAGCTTAAATTTACCTTATCCATGATATTCCAGGTGATTGAGACACTCCTCAGAGCACCTGCGGAAAGAGTGAACTGCTCTGAAACCTGAATCTGTTATTGTTACATGGTCCTCTGTGATACGAAAGATTGACGATTTATTTACCCAACCCTTCACATAAGTCTAAATGTGGAAAGCACCTGACAACAAGCTAACCAGTACATCAGTATAGAAATAAGTGTCCAAGGAAATAATCATATGAAATGAGTCGGTAAGAGGGATAACTTAATAGTATATCAGGAATTAGCCAACTTCAAAATTCATTTAATGGTTTGAAAACTTTTGCTCTTGCAATGAGAGAAAGGACTTGGTTTGGAAAGTTGAGAAGTACATGGCCATCTTTGTGCATTTCTGCATTTTAAGTGTGTATTTAACAATAATAATCAAATAAAGAGAAGCCATCAGTTTGAGAGGTGTTGAAAGAACGGAAGGGAAGGTGGGAAGTAATAGCAAATATTTAACTGAAAATATATTTTAAAAAAGAAAAATATAGGCAATAAAAAATAAAGTGCCACATAAGGTAGCACATAAATTGTGGGAGTGGACAACTTGAGACTCATGCCCCGAGAGGAAGCCCACATCTGACCCTTCCTGGAAGGCCAGGAAGCAGAGTCTAGAAAGCCATGAGGTCTAGGATAGAAGCAAGCATGATCAGCAGAAAAGCAAAAAGCTAAAAAAAATCCTTATGATAGTCTGTTATACGTGTAGACCACAGCCTAGCATCTGTCATCAGTGAGGCTTCATCCCACAACTGCTAGGATAAGATGCAGAGTCCCACATCCAGATGTAGGATGGAGTCCAGCAAATCCTGCCGAAGAGGAGGAAGGACTTTTCAGTCAGAGGGTCCAAGGATACTACAGAAAAAAATGGCCCACAAAATCAGCTAACCTGGACTCATAGGGGCTCACATGGACTGAGCTGACAACCAGGGAGATTGTGTGGGTCTTCTGCATACATGTAATGGTTGTGTAACTTGGTTTCTTTTAGGACTCCTAAGTCAGAGCAGGGACCTTCACTGACTGCTTTTACACCTTTCCTCTTACTAGGTTGTTTAACCCAGTCTTAACATGAAGAGATAAACCTAGTCTTATAACTTGATATGCCATGTTTCGTTGATATGTTTGGATGCCTGCCATTTTCTAAAGGGAAAGGAAGAGGAGTGACTCTGAGGGAGACAGGAGATTGGGGGGATTAACTGATGTAATGTATAAGAGAAGAATAAAATAAAAATGTGTTTGTCCGAGTCCGTTTGTTGCTAACTCTAGTGCTTGCTGGGCAGACACGTGATTGAGCAATGGTGCATTGGGGGAAGAACCTTGCAGTGTTGAGAACAACTTCACTCTTTTAAAATGTTCTTCCCACAGATACTATTGGTTATTAAAAAAATGCTGATCTGAAGGTTACATTTGACAGTGTTTTGAAGTTTAGTGCTCAGAATCTCAAGATTATTTCTAAGGTAGCAGGTGAATGCACTTCTCAGTACACTAAAATTTAAGTACACTGTACTACTTGTAAAGAATTCCAAATTGAAAGGGCTTGGGTGAAAGACTAATTGGCACATTTTTACACCAATGTGAGCAAGCAACTTTGAAGGATGTTAGTTGTTGAGAAAAGGACAATATGAAGATGAAACTGTCCACATTCTAATTTTACTGGTGATTGTTTGGAAAACTATCCAGGCAAATGAAGCTTTTTACCTAAGTGGCCTTTGCTGTCACAAAGCCAAAAGCCTAACTTATTCCCTTCTTATTACTTAGAAATTTCAAGAAGAGGTCCATGGGTGTAAAAGACACCTTTGGTGTGCAAATCACACCAATCATGCATGGTAATGCAAAAATAAACTGTTATGACTACCAGCTTCTTGTGGCATACCATGAGAGCTACTGCTAATGACGTGATTCATGATAATACACACATTTAGTCAGCTTGATTTTCTCTGGTGATCTCTTTCCAGTATTCATGAGATTTAAAAGCAACCACATGCCGAGGAGGACTACTGGAACTGGGAGATGGGTGAATGGTTAAGAATATGTGATGTGCTCTAAGATCAAAGGAATTTTCTTTTCAGCAGTTATGTGAAGTGGCTCATAGTAGCCTGTAACTCCAGCTCAAGGATTTCATTTCCTAGCCTTTGTGGTCACCCATACACATGTAAATATACAACTCCTTAATGCACATAATTAAAAGTAGATTAAATATGTTTTTAAAGGATTGCTGGTTTGAAAGATACGTCCACCAAAGTTGAGTAATCCTGAAGACAAGGCATAGTGGTTTATGGAAGGACTTTGTAGCTACAGAATTCATCTGAGTGTGCCTAATTCCAGTCAAGGTCCTTTCTAACAGTCATAATAAGTGATAGGGAAAATGAAGGAACGGATTCAGTCATGCTTGCATAATTGGGTAAAGTTCCAGAACTTTGTAACAACACTATATAATACTGTATGTAACAAATATAACAACATTATATATAACACTATAGCAACACTATATAATGGTGATTTATAGAAATCAGTTGATCTTTAGTTACTCAGCTTCCTCTCATGTTTAGTAAAGAAGTCCATGTTTTTAAGAAACATGATTTGTGATTGTGTTTACATGTCTTCCTTTTGGAAGGCCTTGGATAAATACTCAAAGCTCATTCGTGCCTAACTCCTCACCTGCGTCCCCTGAGAGGCTCCAAAATCCTAAGTAGGAGGCTGATTGAAATCAACAAGAAGTCTGCTCAAGGTGCTTCTGCAAGCGTGCTTCCCTAACATCTCAGTAGTAGCTCAAAGCATGCTGCCCAGTGAGCTCCAGAACGGAATGGCGAGTTCCATCTGCACCATAGGAACTCCTGGCAGATTCTTCCAATAGCATTAATTAACTAGGTCAAAATAAAATCCATCACCTCTACATGAAAACCCAGGAGCAGGTGCACACCAAGTAATTGTTTTGCATATGCTTACAGCGGGTGTAAGGGAGAGTTTCTACATTCTATTCTATATTGTTATGGACAGAAATTGTTTTTGTTATCAAGACTTTTTAAATCTTCCGCATTTCTCTCAAACATTCATCTTCCAGTTCTCCAATTACTCCTATGACATGCTGGTTCACATGTGCTTAATGAAAACATCGCAACTGGCATGGGAAAGAAAGATCATTGTGGTGTTGTTTACACACATGAATCGGGTGTCTGTCATTTGATATATATGTATCACACAAATACTCATTTTCTGTTAAAAGAGATATATTGGTGAACACTAAAACTTGGCAATGATCACTTGATTATCCTTCAGTTAGTGTGACACATACATTATATTCACTTTTGCTGTGACACAGAACACCATGTATTCTTTGCAGTTATTTGCGACTTTATATATTAAGACAAACATTTGTTAGATCCTTGTGTGTGGCTTCTCTTTGAGGTGAGCCATAGTTTATGAGTGGGGTTAGCTTCTACAAAGATCTCTTTGTCGCCAAAGAATAAAACATGCTGCTAAATATCTTAGGTAGTTTGACTCTTTTCTTTCCTATCTCTTTTTTTTTTGTAGACTTTTGTAAGATAGATTACAAGTAAGGAAAATATATCAAAATTGGGATATATATTTCTCTTTCCCAGGGTTATTATTGTTCTCTTCCAACAATAGAAGCAAGTTTCAGGCAAAGTCTTGTTTTAAGAGTTTAAAGAAAACAGTTTTATTCTCACCTCTTTGAAAATCATCACTACATTCTAAAAGAAACATGTAGCAACACAATCTTAATCCACTTACATTTTTTCTTTGTACTTTTTTTGTTTTTATTTAACTGTATTCTATTTATAACTTCATAGAACAATAGCCTTCAGTGAATCTTGTAATGTTTACAAATGAAAAAAAAATGTCACTTTAAAGGTGACGTAAGGCTGTGGACATAATACCATGGATGTTTGAGGTATTTCACCCCAAGTCTCTAGAGGATCATTTTATAAGGTTAAAGTTCAAAGCTCTTGTGATTATTCTTCATGTAAATGAGTTAATTGTCACAGGGCAGAGACATTTTTCCAAGAAAACATGTTTGATATAGTAAAATATAAAGTTTGGGAAATACTAGCAGAAGGCAAAGAGTAAGTTTCTTTTCTGGATTAGAACAAGTGTTACTGAGTTATTAAAAGTGAGAAAGTCTAATTTTCCCTCCTGAAAGTAAGACATTAAGATATTAAGAGCTGATAGCATCTCTAGTTTAAGAAAAGCTTACAAGACATCTGATCGTAAACTTTATAATGCAGCTTTTAGACTCTGATACATAAATATATTTCCCTAATATATGAAGCCTTGTAATACGATTGCTAAAGAAGAGTGGTACTGATGATAAGGCCAAGCATCCTTCTCCAGGTATTCCTGGGAGTGCACTCATGTGCTGACAGGATGCAAAGGACTCCTAAGGACAGGATGCATTTCACATGGCCTTGGAAAGTGTCTTCCCATTAGATATCTGGTGCTAGACAATGGGAAAACAGCATGGGTCTTTTGTTTTAATCACTAGATTATATTTAAAATTACTGCAACCAAAGAAGTTGAAAATCTAATTGTTAATTGAAATGTAGACATTAGTAAAAGACCATAAATAAACTACTTTCTTTGTCCCACAAAAACAGGAACTTTCATTGTTTTGTTTTCTTTTTCTAGGCTGTTTCAAAATTTATATTTAATATTTATGTTCCACACAAGAGAATTTGTCCTTTCAGTCTGGGACTCTTCAAAAAATTCAGAAAAATTTTCATGCACTACTACATTTCTTGTCTATGTGGAGAAAAAACATTGCTCTATAACAGAAATTAATAGATAGAGATCTGTAGTGTTATAAAGTCATGTCCCTTATTTATTATGCTCAAATAATTGCAGTTTTAATTTGGATTTATTTTCGTGGTTGTGACAGTGTCATCTCCTGCCCACATTTCTAGACGTCATCTACAGCTGGTAGCAGCTTGGCAATCAATCGTTTCCCAGAGGAAGATGAGGTGAAGAGATAAGAGCTGTCAGACCACACACATTTTACCTACCATGTTTATGTTGTTTTAATTAGTGTTGAAAGATAAATTTCATATTATAAATATTGTTAACTTCTTATGTGCCTAATTCATAAATTAAACTTTATCATGTAGGAAAAACACAGTACCCATCATAGAATTTGGTACAACCTCAGGCGTCTGATGTCTACTGGAGTATGTAATATATTCTTGGAGACCAAGGGCAACAGCTTAAACACGGAACTCTACAACCTACTGCAGCTCAGTAGTTTCTGTATAGTGTTCTAATTAATAACATGTCTTCTTTTTAAATAATAATTTGAGAATGTCGTACATGAATGCTCTATGTACGGTAATCTCACATCTCTTTCTCCCACCTCCATCACCTGGTATGTTCTCCTCCCTCCCACTCAATTCATGGGTTTCTCTTCATATTTATATATAATTATTAGTTTTCCTTAATATACATGTGTTTAGGGCTGATTCATTAGAATTATAATTTTTTGATCTGATTTTACTACTAAATAAAGAGAAGGATGTATTCATGTCAGAACCTATTTTCCCTCATAATGAAAAGAAAAAATATGGACAGTTATGGATTTTTTAAAAAATAATTTTTTTCATTTCTTATTTATGTGTGTATGCCACACGTGTGCAGGTATGAACAAAAGCCAGAAAAACACTTTGAGTTCCCTGGAGTTTGAGTCACAAGAGCACCCAATATAGGTACTGGGAATTGAACTCCATTGCTCTAGAGCACCTGCCAGCACTCTTAACTGATGAACCATCTTTTCAGCTCCCAGGTCTGTATTCTTATTTCATTCAAAGAGAAAACATATTAATTCCTAGGCAGAGGGAATGTTTTACATGGAACTCAATTGTAAATTCCTGTCTATTGACAGTATATTATATGCAGCTACATATAGGGTAGCTAATAATACAACAGCAATGTCCTCGGCAACATGCTTAGAATAAGTGCAGTGAAGAGAATGGCCAGGGGCATAAGCATAGCGAGGTACAGAAGCTTTTGTTTTGACCACTGTTTCCCTGAAAATCGCATGTAGCAAACGTAATTGTTGGCAGTAATCAGATGGTCAGACAACACAGGCTTTATGACACGATCTAGACTTTCTCATAGTACATAACAACCATTAGAATATTTTAAAATGAGCAATTACTATAATCAGTTATGAGTGAGACTGCTGTTAAGTAGGGTCTTGACAGTGAATTTAAAGGTTTAGGTTCAATTTGAAAGTTCCGATGTATATTCTTTAATTCTCACATATATGAATCTCTTTAAATATTTTACTAACCTACAATTTATGATTTTTTTTTCCTCTCCAAAAATAGTGTCTTCTGTGAGTTCACTATGATTAACATAATTTAGGATAGTCATTCTCATGAAGGGATTCAGGCCAAGCTGGTCATGCTCAGGCATTCTCATTCCCTTCTTGTCATTCTGCTCCCCGTTGATCCTTATAGTCTGAAAAGTTTTAATTTTTTTTTTTACTTCAATGACATGGTGGTTTGAATAGTTATGGCTCTCCTATATTCATGTGTTTGAATGCTTGGCTCACATGGGATGGCAGTAAAAGGAGGCTTGGCCAAGTTGGAGGAGGTGTGTCACTGTTGGGTTAGGCTTTGAGGTCTTAAATGCTAAGCCCAGTTATCACACAGTCTCCTTCTGCTGCCTGTGGATCAAGATGTAGTGCTCTCAACTCTTTCTCGAACACCATATCTGCCTCCTTGCTGCCATGCTTCATGCCATGAAGTCAATGAACTAAACTTCTGAAATTGTAAACAAGCACCAATTAAAGGTCTTTTCTTTGTAAGACTTGCCATGTTCATGGTGTCTACTGACAGCATTAGAAACCCTAAGACAAATGGCCTCTAGTGGCCTTACATTTCCATTCCTTTCTGCTTGTACATGTTTGAAATCTCTTGTGCTCTCAATCAGCAGATGTTAACAATCCTTGAATTATTTTCCATGAGTTATTTAGTAACAACCCTAAAGTAAGAGCTTCTTGTTCCTCCCTTCCTGATTTTGTAGGAAAGAACAATTTTCAAGTAAAATTGGAATCTGTAAAGTACGACTGTGTTTGTCTTTTAAGTTTGTACTAAGATAGTTAATTAAATGTATTTAGACAACTTTTTATATTAACTTATAACACAAACTACTTAGTAGATAAACTTGCTTTCAGGTCTAAAGATCAAAATATTTTTATAACCCCCCCATGAAATATAACATCTCATCATGTATTTACACTTAATTAGCATTTACCTTGATAAAAGCTATTTAAATTAAATGTGATTTTTCCTTTCTGGAGCATTATATGAAAATATCTGTTTTCATGTTGCTTACATTATGCAAAACTGTATGAAATTTCATGAGTAATGAGGAATGGCCTGAGGCTAAATGTACTTTAAAATTTGATTTGCAATGATTTATTCATATTTAATTCACTACTCAAAGACTTTCCATTTAAAATAAATCAAAATAAGACATATCGCCATGCAGTGGTGGCGCATGCCTTTAATCCCAGCACTCGGGAGGCAGAGGCAGGTAGATCTCTGTGAGTTCGAGACCAGCCTGGTCTACAAGAGCTAGTTCCAGGACAGGCTCCAAAGCCACAGAGAAACCCTGTCTCGAAAAATAAAAAAATAAAAAAAAAGACATATCAAATAGTAACCAATGTATTTCTTCAAAGTGAAGGCAGAATATGCAGGATGAACATTAATAGTTGCCTGCATATTCTTAGTTGGCTTCTTGACAATGAAAATAGGTACAATGTATTTCATTCTACCCTTCCTGTTTCTGATGATGTGAAGCAATATACACATGTACACAAGTCTACATGTGTGTAGGTATATGTACAAGTTCTAGGTTGATGCTGAATGTCTTTCATTAGGATTACTGGTGAATGTGACACCCAAATGGGTTTTATTTGATGTTGGAGATAAGATTCTGATTCACATACTTGTATAATGAGTACTTTTGTAGGCCAGGTCATCTCCTCAGGCCCCAAATTCCACATCTTTGACATAAGCTGGAGTGAGACTTGCATCCTCTTGATGAAAGTCATGGTGGGTGACTGCAGCATGTCTGTAATGACGGAAGGATGCACAGGGCACACATAGCATTTTTTTCTTATAGGTCTCTGATATTGCACTGTGGTTACAGCACATAGGACTTAACCTTCTCCTATATCTGTGAATCAAGGAAGCTCCTACTATTTTGCCATTTGGAGGCAATGCTGCAATGAAGAGTGGTGTGAGTATGGATTCCCAGAGAAGGCATTTCTACATCATCATGGAAGTGTATATGTAGTTCATGTTAGGTCTTTCTTTTTTATTTTTTCTTTTTTTGATAGGGTTTCTCTGTAGCTTTGGAGCCTGTCCTGGAACTACCTCTTGCAGACCAGATTGGCCTCAAACTCACAGAGTTTCACCTTCTATCTCCTGAGTGCTGGAATTAAAGGCATGCGCTACCACTACCTGGCTAGGTATTTCTTTGTCTAAGACTTGACTATTTCTTAAAGAAAGTATACAAGTGTTGACAGAAGTTTCTGTCCTGCCTGGCTCATTTATAATTAATGTGTGTTTCTTTGGAACTGAATGGCTACTTGACCGGATGGGATAGAAACCTCGCTCAACATACAAATATCTTTGTTTTTCTACAATACCCATTAATAATTATTTACTTGATAGATAAAAATGCCTTTGACTTAATTTATATTTCCCTAATTAATTGTAACTTTAAGAGGGCAAATATATTGAAAATTTCTATTTACTAGTATTTATCTATTAATCATCATCTTTCTCTTTATGTGTCATCTATTTATCATATCCTCATTATCATTATTGTCATCATCATCACCAATCTTCCTAGCAATATATCTGTCTACCTGTAGCCAATCTATATTCTATCATTTTATTTGTCTGTCTGTCTGCATATCATTCACTCATCTATGTATTATTTACCTATCATATAAGTGTTATGTCTGTTCAGGTCCTTTCCTTAATTTTCCATTGTTTTCCCTTTAGTTTACTTTTGATTTCCTTACATTGTTGGGAAGAACCTTTTGTTCTTCATATTAAAAGTACTTCCTCCTAATTTATCCCAATTTATGATTTGTTGTTTTATCTCTTAATTTGTATGTAATTTTTGTTAACCTTCCTCCACATGATTTGACAATAGCCTGCTGCAGGTTTTAATATAAGTTAAATTAATAAGTTAATTAGAAAAGCCAATCTTCATAACATTTGTAGAGTCTAATGGGAAGCAAGGATGTCTTTCCACTTGCTCAAATCCGTTCTGGATCTTTCAGCATGACTTCACTTGCATTAAAAGGATTTTTGCACATTTCATCTCAATCTAAAGTACTTAATCTTTGCTGCAACTTAAAAACAGATTTTCCTGCTTGACTTATACCCCTTTAAACTATTTAGGAAGCACCCAATGATCACGTATTTGTCTCCAATCAGCACCCAATGATCATGTGTCTGCCTCCAATCAACCCGCAGTGATCACGTGACTGCCTCCAATCTTTTCTCTGTGGTTCAGAAAGGTTTTAGAATACAAATCATGTTCATTTTTCTTTCCACATTATTTCAATTAATTTTTCTTAATATTAAGATAAAGCTATTAATTGGAACCACACAGATTTTTATTTTCTGGTCAAGACAGCAACTCCTCAAGCAATTCTCTATTTCTCTGTGGACTTTAGGTCATCAAGTTTTCTTTTTATGTGGTCCTCGTACCTCCTATTGTGGCACTCCTATGAGATTTGCCATTCTCCTGCTACCAAGTAAATTCTTGACCACCTACCTGGATTCAGACCTAAAGTCAGAAACCTCAAACTTATATTTCCCAATCTTTAATTAGTTTGAGGCCTTCTTCCCACATGTTGGTGAGATCTACAATTCTTTCCAATCCCTGCAACTGGAGCCAAACAGTATGTTATAAAGTTATTACACAGTAGCTTCATGAGGAAAAAAAACTGTAAGGGATTTGTTGTAGAGTTTTACACCTTAGAGATTCTGTTTGAATGAGGAGGAGGAGTCAGTTTTTAAAGTAACTAGTATTAATTTGTTCTTGATTAGGACATATTATAGTTATTGCTAGGAGAATAATAAATCTGGTATGAGACATATTTGAATAACAAAATAATCATTGTATCTTAAAGACCTTTTGTTGATGTTTAGGTATGCATTTTTATAATTAATTGTAAACTAGTATTTGTTTTAGTTTTCTTTAATACAGGAAATCACCCTTTGAACATATCACAGAATGTTAGATGACAAATCCACATGAATATGCCTAATTTTCTTTATTAATTTTTATCAATTAATGCAGACAGGTACTAAAATAATTTCATGTGGGAAATTAAGCATGAAACAGAACCTTTGATATTGCATTACACTGATTGATTCAGTATGTGTATGTGTGTGTATGCGTGTGTGTGTGTGTTTGTGTGTGTGTGTGTGTGTGTGTGTGTGTGCGTGCACTAGTGTAGAACAGAGGACAACTTGCTAGAGATGGTTCTTTCTTCCCACCATGTGGAGTCTAGTATTATTCTCAAAAGTTAGAGACTTTCAACCTCCGTGTTTTACCTTCAAGTACTAAGCTTCCTGTCCAAATATCTTATGAGGAACTTAAATTATTTTGTACGACTCTGAATCCATTTTCTGGAATAAGTCAAAATAAGTGACTTTATTATTTGAAGGGAAGGTGGTTGCATGTTTTTAAAACCAAACTATTATTTAACAAAACAATGGCCACAGGTCAATATCAAGTCATTTACCCACTTGTTTTTATTTGACATTGCAAATTAACATTAATAGTCTGACTTTCGTATAATTAAGTTTTGAAAAAAATGCCCTGTTTTTTCAGCTTAGATCCTGTGACTGTTTCAGTTGACTGATATTGGGTAAATAATCACTCTACTTTATTCCTTATCTTTAATGATGTTAGTAACATCACAAATATAATAGTACCAAGCATGCAAAAGTGGTTATGACACTGGTGTTAATCATTACTCTTTGGCAATTTTATATAAAAATAATTTTTATATTTACAAATATATAGATAAAATACATAAAAATAAATTTAATATGCATTATAATGGAATTTACATCATTTTATGGGAATTTATTTTACTCTTTTCCCAGATGATTGCAATTATTGCAAATTTTCCTTAAGTTTTGGTTTTTCTATTACATTGATTATCATTAATATTTTTATTTGATATTCCAATTATATATATATTTTATATTCAGTCAGTTACACTTACCAATTTACTCTTGTTTTTATTCGTTAATTTCTCTACTGTCATCTCTATAACTTGTTTATATATAATTTTATTTCTATTTTCTTTATTTCACATTCAATTAATTAGATCTTATTACATTCTATAATTGAAGATGTAAGATAAAGTTAGACAAAATATTAATACAAGAATGCAAGAGAATGCATAAATACATTTGTTTTGTGTTAAAATATTTAAATTTATGGAAAATGTTAATTCAAGCTACCTGTGATTTTTATTTAATTATTAATTTGGCCCTAATTAAAGGCACCTTGAAGAGAGTTTCAATGAAAAATTATATACATTAGATTGGCCTATGATATGCTTGCCAATGAGAGATTTTTTTCTTAGTTGGGTACTTTCATAAGTGAAGGATATTAAAAATTTCAGTATCAGGTCAAAATATATATTAATTCTTATGAATTTCATTTTATTTCTCCATCATGTGTGATACTACCAACACTTTTCAGGCAGAATAGGATAAGTAAAATTCAGTCTTCATCATTGGTTTCCTTATGTTATTTAATTACATTTGAAGAGGTTAAAATTATGCTTGCTTTACATTTGTTAAAAGTTCATAAAATAAGATTTTGTTTCATATTCACATGAACACAAGTGCCCATAAATAAATGCAAACACTGCAGACATAAACATTATTCTACAATTGAACTGATTCTTGACCAGCATGTGATATATGTCATTCTGATATAAAATACTGAAAAGCTTTGAAGCCATAAAAGTGCATGTTATAAAACTCTCTGATTGTATTGAGCATTCTGAATTTCAGGAAAGGAACTTTTAAAGAGGTGTACTGTGGTGAACATCATATTAAGTACCAACCCCCAATGTGTAAATGCACTTCCACTTGCAGCCAAGGATTTACTCATTCCAAAAAGATATCTGAACATTAATATGTGCCAAGCACACCGTTAAGCACAGAAGAGAGAGTCTGGGTATAAGCAAAATTAAATAAATCAGAGTAGCTTATGTGATATACCCTATGATCAGAATAATCAGAGCATGATTAGTAGAAGCTATAAATGGTGTCCAATGAAGTCTCCTGGAATGTAAAACACTGGGTCTCAATAGCATTCAACTAAAGCTATACCAAAGTGGAAGGCAAATTTGCTGAGCCTGGCGGGGAAAAAAAGATCAAGTCCAGCAATAACCTCCCAGGTAACTCAGAAAGAAACCGGATGAAGAATAGGAAGCCAGCATGTACATATGCCACACTGAAGACTTTGACTTCAATCAAAATATTTAAGTGTTAGACATATATTCATTTTTTGCAAAAATGGAAGTAAGTGTTTTGGGAGGTCGGGAAGAGCAGTGAGGAGTAAACACACTAGTAAGTAGAATAACTGAGAGTGCTCAGGGTTAGATTGTATTGGTTGGGTAGAAGAACAAAGTTGCCTTAGGATGTTGAAGCCTTCTATGTTTTAAAAAAGATAAGAGAAAATCCAGGACAGTAGCCCAGCTTCTGGCCTGAACATCTGGGTAAATGTCAGCCATCAGCAGTATATAGACATCTGCTGACAAATAAAAAGAAAGTAAGACAGAGATTCTATTCAGGACTAAACAGAATTTTTTGAAATTTTGCCAGCATCTGTCTAACTAGTAGTCACATGGGATTTGAGTGCTTTTATTGGCAGTAAGGCTTAAATACAGAGGAAAGTAATTGGACCACATGGGACTGTCACCACTAATAGGAATGATCTTCTCTGGTTTAGCAAGATGTGCCTGGCATCAGCTTTCAATTGCCAAAGCAATTGTTGCACTAAAAGGATGATATGATAGAATTTGGGATTATATTCACTTCTCTAAAATGCAAGTGTCACACCAGAAATAGGCTGACTCCTGTCCCCTTTCCACAATTATGTAATGAATGAATCATATAAAGTAAAGAGTTACCAAAAACGCTTCTGTTACTGTGAGCTTTGTCACAGTCCCAGTGATGGTGGCATCTCCCATAAGTAGATGCACTTGACATGCATTGGCTACGCCATGCAATGGAACATCACATCTCTGTGCCCTGTTAGAAAGAATATGATTCATATAGTTTTTCATTCATTAATTTATTTCATAAATATTTATTGTATATCTAACTAATTTGCATGCAATGCTCTAGAAGCAGGAATTAGAATAGTGGATGAAATAAACTCCATTCCTGATATCCCAAAGACATATGCAAATAAGCAAGCTACATAGTGATAATTATTATCATTATCTAATGAAATATTAAAAATTAGAAAATGAACATGATTTCATTAATGAAGAATGGGAGGTGTGAGGTGTTATAGAGAAGGTGTCAATAAAAGCAGCAGTTCTGGAAAGTTTCTGTGATAAAGGAATGTTTGAACCAAGTAAAGCCTGAGGAAAAGGGCCATGGGAGTGCCATGAAATCACTTCAGACAGAGTTACCAACATTTGCAGGGCCGGAGCAAGGGAAACAGATAAAAAAAGTAATCACTGTAATTATACAACTTGCACCTTAAATAGGAGGCAAAAAAGAAAAAGAAGGCATCAATGTAAATAAAAAGTTACAGTATTTCTTCTCACATTGTAGGAAAAAAGAAAAATCAAAACACCTAGGAACTGAAACAAAAATGTCATGCATGTGATCAATCATCTCTAATAACACACCAAATGGACAGTCACTGAGTTTGTACTTCTGTTTAGTTTTTAGTAAGTCCATATGCTGCAAATATTCTCTAGAGAGCACAGCTGATTTCCTGAGTATCCAAACTTCTAATTGAAATGCAATCTTCAAAATCAAAAAGCAAGTTTGATGTAGACAAAAACAGTCCTAGGAAAGGGTGTGACTTAATGGCAATCCTTTGTCCCATAAGTACTTTCCACATGTATTACTGAATGAAGAGAACAAACTTCCTCAGCGTACAAATGGTATTCATGAATGTTGTAAGAAAGGTCATTTGTTGGTTCCCAGCTTCTCAGTCCTGAATTAATCACACAGAATCTATATTATTTAAAACACTGCTTGGCCCATTAGCTCTAACTTCTTATTGGCTAACACTTATATCTTGATTTAACCCATCTCTAGTAATCTGTGATTCACCACTTGGATGTGGCTTACTGGGTAAATTTCTGGCATCTGTCTCCAGAGGAGCTTGTGGC
>JAQHUG010000350.1:372884-391187 GCA_028555095.1 Dicrostonyx torquatus | reverse complement strand
GAGGGCCGGGAACAAGGGGAGTAAATGTAAATTTTTCTTTTAACAATAAAAATAAAAAAATTCAAATCCATAGTATTTAAAATAAAACAAATACAAATAAATGTATAGCATATACTAATTATATAAAGCAAAAAAAAGAAAAAACAAAACAAAACAAAACATTTTTTCTAGGCATGCCCTGTCTACAATCCCTTTTAAGGTGACCTTGTTTGACACAGTTATAACATTTGACATTTTGATTTACCTCAAAACTCAGGAAATCACCTCTACTATCCATGCATCATCATGGTCATTAGATTCAATATTAATTGCATCATGCATCCATTCCTCAAAAGGTGCTGATCTTGCCATTAATGGTCTAATTATACTTTTGCATAGAGAATTGGCATTTTCAAAAGCCAGAGATTCAGTTATTATTTGTCTAGCCTTTGAATTTGTTATCATTCTATTTACTGTTGAAGTCAGCAATTTTAAGAACTCTATAAAGGCTTCCTTTGTGCACTGAATAACTTTAGTAAATTACTCAATTTTCTTTCTATTTCTCCAATTCTGTCCAAAACATTCAAATATGATGCATGGCACAAATCCAGGATGTGGCCAATATATACAGTTTGCCTTTCAACAATAGCATATTTTACTTCTCCATGAATTTGATCTTGGATGATTTCCCTACCACAGTTTACAGCATTGTTCAAAATTCTTAATCTCTTTTCTGAACCAGATACAATTATAGTTGTGGGCCAGGCTCTAAAACACCTTTAATCAAATCTACCCAGTTTTTAAGGATAATTCTATAACAAGCTGGTCACGAGTTGAACATTTGTTTCACAAAAGGTAAATGCATGGCTGATGAGACTATTGCTTCCTTGAATCTTCTTAAATCTACCATTGATCCAGGAGTCCAGTTAACTGTAAAAAATACCTCTGCAATTTGGCAATTCCTGTAAGTTTCCTGAATATATTAAGTTTGGTTGTCTGAAAACCTTAGGTTATTCCTCTCTATTCTTATAATGCAATTCTAAAATGCCTTAAATGATATCCATGACAGGTTGTCCTAATTATATTTTCATATCAAAGAGCTGTATATAAGGATGCTATATCTTTTGACATATGACAGACAGATGGATGGATAGATAGGTAGATAGATAAATGATAGGTATATATAGAGATGTGAGATAGATAAAGACAGTCATAGACATAGACAGGTATAAACATAAGACATGCCCCATTTGTTTTAATGGTTCTAAAGGGTATAAATTAATACAATGATATAAGTTACTAAGATGACAAAAATGGAGAAGAGTGGTAACTTTAAAAGGGGTTGAATACTTAAAAATCAAGCTGATATAAAATGGGTATCAAGAGAAAGGCAATGAATGTGCTTACACACTAGCGATATTTCATTTGTATTTTCATAAATAAAGCTTGCCTGAAGTTCAAAGAGTTAAATGGCTACTCTGGTAAGGCAGTGATGGCACACACCCTGAATGCCAGTGTGAATAATTAATAAATAAAAATAAAGACAGAATATTTGCATGTTTTGTTGTCCAACACTCAGTGAGTCAGGAAGACACATAGAATGTGCCAATTTAAGCATGATAAAATGAAGTAATTTTAAAAGAAAATGTGAAAGGAGATATTCAGAAACAAATAAATAGATTAAATAATGTTTTAGATAAGGCACCAAGATGAGTAGCTATTTTTTGTATCCTTTTTTTCTCATGTGTTGCCATCATTTTTTTCTTTTGTTTTGTTTTTAATTTTTGGTTTTGTGGTTTTTCTATTTATTATTTATTGTGCTCTACATTTTTCTCTGATCCCCTCCCTGCCTCTCTTTTTTCCCCTACAACCTTCCCCCAAGGTCCCCATGCTCCCAATTTACTCAGGAGATCTTGTCTTTTTCTACTTCCCATATAGATTAGATCTGTGCAAGTCTCTCTTAGTGTTCTCATTGTTGTCTAATTTCTCTGGGATTGTGGTTTGTATGCAGGTTTTCTTTGCCTTACATTTAAAAATTACCTATGAGTGAGTACATGTGATAAGTGTCCTTCTATGACTGGGTTAGCTCACTCAAAATAATGTTTTCTAACTCCACCAATTTTCCTGCAAAATTCAAGATGTTGCTACTTTTTTCTGCTGTGTAAATTGTGTAAATGTACCACGTTTTCCTTATCCATTCTTTAGTTGAGGGGTATTTAGGTTGTTTCCAGGTTCTGGCTATGACAAACAAAGTTGCTATGAACATAGTTGAGCACATGTCCTTGTGACACGATTGAGCATCCTTTGGAAATATACACAAAAGTGGTATTACTGGGTCTTGAGGAAGGTTGTTTCCTAATTTTCTGAGAAATCACCACACTGACATCCAAAGGAGCTGTACCAGCTTGCATTCCCACCAGCAATGCAGAAGTGTTCCCATTTCCCCACAACGTCTCCAATATAAGTTGTCATCAGTATTTTTGATCTTGGATATTCTTACAGGTGTAAGATGGAATCTCAGAGTTGTTTTGATTTGCATTTCTCTGATGAGTAAGGATGTTGAACATTTCCTTTAGTGTCTTTCAGTCATTTTAGATTCCTCTGTTGAGAGTTCTCTGTTTAGGTCTGTACTACATTTTTTTATTGGATTATGTGTTCATTTGATGACCAATTTCTTGAGTTCTTTGTATATTTTGAAGATCAGCCCTCTGTCTGATGTGGGATTAGTGCAGATCTTTTCCCATTCTGTAGACTGTCGTTGTGTCTTGTTGACAATGTCTTTTGCTTTACAGAAGCTTTCCAGTTTTAGGAGGTCCCATTTATTAATTGTTTCTCTCAGTGTCTGTGCTGCTGGGGTTGTATTTAGGAAGTGATCTCTCCTGCAAATGTGTTCAAGTGTACTTCCCACTTTCTCTTCTATAAGGTTCAGCGTGGCTGGCTTTATGTTGAGGTCTTTGATCCATTTGGACATGAGTTTTGTGCAAGGTGATAGATATGGATCTATTTTCTTTCTTCTAAATATTGATCAGTGATGTCAGGACCATATGTTAAATATGTCTTCTTTTTTCCATTTGATATTTTTTGCTTCTTTGTCAAAAATCAGGTGTTCAAAGGTGTGTGGATTGATATCTAGGTCTTCTACTGGGTTCCATTCATCCTCCTGTCTATTATTTTGCTAATACCAGGCTATTTTCAATACTGTAGCTTTGTAGTAGAGTAGTAGGCATCACAGGGATTGTGATGCCTCCAGAAGTTCTTTTATTGTACAGGATTGTTCTCGCTATCTGGGGTTTTTTTGCTTTTCCATATGAAGTTGAGTACCAATCTTTCGAGGTCTGTGAAGAATTTTGCTGAGATTTTGATGGGCATTGTGTTGAATCTGTAGATTGCTTTTGGTAAGATTGCCATTTTTATTATGTTAATTCAGCCTACCCAAGAGCATGGGAGATCTTTCCGTTTTCTGGTGTCTTCTTCAATTTCTTTCTTCAAAGATTTAAGGTTCTTGTCATACAAGTCTTCCACTTGTTTGGGTAGAGTTACTCCAAGATAGTCTATACAATTTGTGGCTATTGTGAAGGGTGTTGTTTCTCTGATTCTTTTCCAATCCTTTTATCAACTGTGTACAGAAAGGTTACCCATTTTTTGGTTAATATAGTAGCCTGCTACAGTACTGAAAGGTGTTCATGAGTTGCAGAAGTTACTTGGTAGAATTTTTGGGATTGCTTATGTAAACTATCATATCATCAGAAAACAGTGAGAGTTTGACTTCTTATTTTCCAATTTGTATACCCTTGATCTCCTTTTGGTGTCTTATTGCTCTAGCTAGGACCTCAAGAACTATATTGAATAGATATGGAGAGAGTGGACAGCCTAGTCTTTTTCCTGATTTCAGTGAAATCGCTGGGAGTTTCTCTCCATTTAGTGTGATGTTGGCTGTTGGCTTGCTGTATATTGCTTTTATCAAGTTTCCCATAATATCTTTGATATTGGACAATCCCGAAAATCATGAAGATGGGCATTGATGTGGCTCAGTGCATACAGGCCCTACATAACAAGCCCGAAGACCACAATTTGATCTCTTTGACCCACATTGTGCGAACACTTCCTGGTGTAGTCTCCTGACCACCACATGTGTGTTGTGTTGCGCACACACGTGCCTCCCCCCAGTCTCAAATATACATCTACAAAATAAATAAATTTCATTTAAAAAAATTAAAAGAGGTTATGAAGTAATCAAGTCATTCTAATACTTTCACTATTGCCATATTTCCTCCTCTTCCTGTTCTCTCTTCCTTTACCATTTACGCCTTCCTGTTCCATTATTTTCTTATACCAGTGATTTCTACTGCTTTTTTGTTGGCAGTCCTTGTATGTTGTCCCTTCATAATTTCCTGGCTTCTGTGGATATTCCAAATGAAACACATGTATCTGAAGAGTCAAAGCTAGTCTCCACAAATGGGAGAAAACACATGATCTATCTCATTTGGGATTTGAGATTCTTAATCAGAATAATTGCCTCCAATTCCATCACTTTACTTGTGAATCTCATTATTTTATTTTATTTTCTTCAAGAAAGGGTTTCTCTGTGTTTTTTTTAATAGCAGGGCAACTTTCCATTGTGCAAATATGGAATATTTTATTATCTATTCATCAGTTGTTGAACATCTAGGCTGCTTCCATTTCCTGGACATTATGATTAATGGTTCAGTGATCATGACTGAGCAGGTATCTTTAGAGAAAGATGAGAAATTCTTTGGGGATATTCCCCGCAGTCACGTTGTAGATTGATGTTAGCCTTTTTGAGGAACTTCTGCACTGATTTCTACAGTGCCTGCACTGTTGTTTACTCCCCACAGCAAAAATCGCCATGTTGATTTCTATAGTGCCTGCACCTGTTTCTCCACATACATATTCATGACAGTATTCATCACTTATTGTTGGTTTTGTTCTTAGCCATTCTGCTTGGGTAAAATAAAAGTTTACGTAATTTTAAATTGCATTTTCCTGATAGTTACAGATGTTGCAAAATACGTTGTTTGACTTTTGTTTTCCAGTTATTACAGAAAACACACTTTGTACAAATAATTTAACAGAGCATAGACCCTGGCACATACAAGCATGCACTTTTGAATGGATCGGCATACAATAATCAGCATCCATATACATTAATAAATTGTTTTGTATTTAAGGGGTTTCCCTATTTCTCTAAAATAAAGAACTGTGGTTGTGGATATACTGTGATTAATGCATTTAAGACATCCTGGCTCATGTTCAGAGTTATCTCAATATACACAGCCTGATTAATGAACAGCTGTCACTTTTGATCCATATAGAAAATCTGTAAAATCACACAAATACAGATGATGGAAAAGCACGTGATTTTGATAGGTGACTGAAATTCACTTGACTTTCCGCTCATTTTCTATTCAGCTGAAGACAGAATAGGACCTCAGATCCAATATGCATTGCAAGCAAGAAGTTCTGCAACGAAGCACAACTGCTTTCTGGTGATGGATGGAGATAAAGCTTGGCATTTATTTTCATTAAAATGTTTTATATATATTAAATTCATTAAAGGGCACATTGAACAAATAGATGTTACATATTTATATCTCAAAATGTTATGTTATTTCAACAGAAATAATTCTCTAAAGAAAAGTTTTTAATTCCAGTGATGACAGGAAAATTAGCATCTCTTAATACATTTAATTTTGCTCTATTGAAAGCGGAGCTATTAGTTTGCGTATTATGATATGTCACGTTTTTATGTACTAGTGTTTCTAATTCCAGAACTTCCCTACTTCCAGTTCCTGACATTCCTGTTTCTATATCTTGCTTTTTGTAGTCTCCTCCCTTACTTGGCAGAACCCCACTCTCTATGGACAATATAACCTTAAAATTGAATCAGAGTTAACTGTCTGGAATCAAAGACAGGCAGATTGGGTACCATCTTGGTTCTTCCCTTGCTATGTGTATAATAAAAGACTAGATTCTTTACACGAAATGCAAATAAAATCATCTAACTCATGAAGCAGTTTGACTCTTAAGCTAATCATTAAACATTTAGACGTACGTTTGTTAAAGATTATGAACCACAGACTTATGGTCTCCTAGCATCTATTCTTTTATTCTTTTTCACGTCAGTTAACAATTATTGTACAAAATACTCTTACTAAGATATTTTACCAGGTATCTGCACTAGAGCGTCTAGGAGGCTTTTTCCATGGGAAAGAAATGCATGTGTTTGAGAAGTTCTGAAGTCAGGTGTGACTGGGATGTTCAGATGAGATTGCAGGAGTTACTGCTTATCCTGGATCCCGCCGTACTGGACACTGATCACACATTTAATGCCCAAAGATTCGCACAGCGCACAGGCTATCACAACACCGAGCAGCCTCAGAGGGATTGGCAAAAGTGCTGAGATAGATCAACAATCTTGAAATTCTGTGATAACATTGAGGCAATTCACTTTTTATGTTGGTATAAGGACTAAGATATACACTAGTTTATCTTACAATTTTACCTTTACTAAATCAAGCCTGTATCTGAATGATAACTAAAGAAAAAAGACAACACAAAACATACCCAAAATGTACACTCATAAAAGTAAAATGTGTTTTCTTCTTCAGAGAAAAAGTTAAAATATTTGCTAAATCAAATTACAGACAGGTAGCTTGGCATTAGCTTAATTCTTTTTTGAATAATCTCTTACATATCGGCAAATTATCTCCCAAATAGTGCCAATTTGAATGTGAATAAAATAATTTAAAGTGCTCTTACAATTGCTTGTCTTTTTTGGAAAGATAATGAAGTGTTTGGATCCTTGGGGCATCATTAAACAAAATGAAAGCTAACCAATTGATTCTTTTGTGTTCTGCATATTAGAAAAGACAGAACCTTAAGAATATTAGAGATAAGCTTATTTCTCAATCTGCAGGAATCCTATTTTGAGACAATATTGACCTAACAGCATTGCTAAAAAGAATAAAATTTCCTATCAATCACATACACACATTTTAGCATTACCGAATTACACACACACACATTACACATTATATATACCACATAGTATGGACTTAAACAATTTCACAACAAACAGTGCAATTTGTATCTGTCATGTGAGTACTTTGGGGATTCAATGGAAAATATAACTAAGGGGCACATTCAAGATATAAAAAATCAAGATATAGATTATGGTACATGGGACCAGATCACAATAAACATTAAAAGAAGAGAAAAATTCAGAGAATTCTTTTTACTGATAACCAAAATAAGATCTAATTACTAAATTGATGGAGTTTGGTGAGCTTTATAACATAATGATGCTTATTTATAAATATATTTTAATTAGACATTTATTTAACTTGGTTTTATAAAAATTTTCATATTAAACACTTGAGGCACCAAATGCCAATTGTATTCCTGATTGTGTGCTAGAATCTGCACCTTTTGTCTTCTAAAGAACATAGCATTTTCTTTATTTCACATGCTGTTTTGTTTTAAAAGTGGAAAGACATCCAGTGTAAAGGGAAGCAGACTGGGCTCAATTTCCAGGTGTGCTTCCTGGAAATGAATGCATTTGGGGAGTTTAGTCAGATTTCCCTAGTTTTCTTATGTGTAAAGCATATTTTAAACGGTTAAATAAGATAAAGGCATGAACTATTATCACTTCATTGGCTAAATCAAATCTTACTGAAGTAGTTTCCCTTTCTCATCTTAAAGAGGTTTTCAGTTTTCATTTTTGAGATTATAGTAAAATCACACAATTTCTCCCTTCTCCTTTCTCTCCCCCAAATCTCCCATATTATACTCCCTTTCAAATTTATGGACTCCTGTTTTCATTAATTGCTTTTACACACACACACACACACACACACACACACACACACACACACACACACACCAGACATATACCATGCTCTGACCAAATTATTTTACTTGTATGCATGTTTTCAAGGGGTACTCTTTGGTACTGGATAACCATGAAGAGAACAAGACAACAGCAATAGACACACAAAAGTAGATGGGAAAGTCCAAGAGGCCCCAACCCTACACAAAGAACGATAGGCAACTAAGGAAATCTGAGAGCTGGAGAAATAGTCTTTCCCCAGGGAAGAACACACCAACAGATTTTTATTTTTAACCATGCATTTAGATTATGTATATACCGACACAGACAGACAGACAACTTTCTTGTTTGAAGAACGTTTAAATGTTTAAATCACATCCTGATTTAAAGACTCTTAATGGTGCTAGGGAATCAATAAGTTCATTGACATTTTCTTCTTTCTTTTCTCAGGATAAATAGAAGCTGACCAAAACCAGGCAACAAGAGCAAAAGATGGGCTGGGAAGATGGTTCTGTGTAAAGTATTTTCCATACTAGTGTATGGACCACAGCTCATATAGTTAAATGTGTAAAAAAACTGCACAGGCTTTGCTGCTGTCAGTAATCTTAGCACTGAGGAGACAGAAAAAGGGAATCTCGGGATAAACTGGATAGACTTGCTGGGATTAGGGAGCTCTAGGCGCACCTGAAATCAATTTGCAAATGTGAAAGAGATGGAGAAAAACACCCAGTATCAACTGCATGACTTTTCAAGCATCTGTGCATGAACGTGCACCAAATGACAGAAAGCACCTCTACTCACACATACACACCACAGACAGACATATGCATCTTTAAAAATTTAGTACACATGTAGTTTTTGTAAAAAGCTCTGTAATTTAGATGATTTTTGAAGAAAAATCTAATTAAAGCAGTCCCTTTCCTTGTTTATTTCTGATTTCAGCCCTGTTCCTAAGACAAAAATAAAATGATAAAAACTGAAAGTCGCACAACCCAGTCTTCAAATTTGATAGGTATTAAGAATTGACTATGTTTTTTACATAACTATTTTTGACTTCCCTCTGCATATCATCCATAATATTTAAAAGAAGTATCCAGATATATTGTTTCCTTAGGTTACATATTACTTTACATGGAAATAAAGCACAAAATTCTGCAAAATATATGGACCTTTCCTTATGCTTCATTTTGCCTTTATTTTACGTCTAACAATTAAGTGATTTAATCTTATTGGCAGTATGCAAAGTTTGTTCTTGAATTAAAAGTGATTAGTTTTACTCCCAGTCTCATCTGTATATCTATCAGCATTAAAAGCTAGGCTCTGTGCATGACAGAGACCATGGAAGATTTGTCAGAGCAGGGGCTATCTGTGGGAGCTGATAGAAGTGGCTCTGGTCCATCTTCACTTAGGGCAGAGAGATCAAGTTTGTTTTGCTTCTTCAAGGTCAAACAACAGTCCTCAGTAAGGTAACGCTGCTGCTCATCCTGCCTAGATAACAAGATGTTTGGCCTAAGGTGTAGCTACTGGATTTTGCTCCTCAATGTTTTGAACTTTTGTTTGTTCCTTAAATCAGGATTTAAAAAAAAAAAACCTTTTTGCCTTTTCTGGCTTGGGATATATAAGGGTAATAAAAATTAAACTTGAGGCTACAGCAGTATTCACTGACAGTCCTCCCAAATCTATCTTAAAAAAAAAAAAAGTAAGTAGCGTTCCCCCAGTATTATCTGAATCACTACCTACCTTAGCTTTAAGTCTCAATTAAGAGCAATCTACAGAGGGAAAAGACTTACATTCAGGTCTGTTCTGCCCTAATTCTGGCTAGTTTTGCACCTCTACACAACATGGTCCTATTTCATGCATATCAAAAGGAAGTTTTACCTACTACAGCAATAAGTAGAAATACAACTTTGTGTTTGTCCTCCCACATCCCTCTCCAAACTCCGACAACATCATGTTTGATTTTTATGGTAACTATTGGCAAACTGTGTTATTTAGCAATATTCTTAAGCTTTATTTAACACTCTACAAAATATTTTATTCAATTTTTAAAACTAATATCAACTTTTGTATCCAGTCATGTTTCTAAATCTCTCTTTCAGTTTTGATATACAAAGTTGTATTCTTTTACAAAAAGATTTGTTTTGTTTGATTGTGCCCATAAGTGCATGTTTTCTCGGAGAACAAAAAAGGATGTCATATCCCAGAGCCAGAGTTACAGGCAGTTGTGAGCAGAGGGAAGTTGAGTGTGGAACCAAACTTGGGTAATATTAACTGCTGAATCATTTGTTCAGCCACTGAATTTTAACTCACACACCACCCAGACACATTATTTACAGCAATTATGATAAGTCCTATTTGTCTTCTGCACAAACACTCAGTTTGATCTCCAAATTTGATAAGAAATCTGTTTTATATTATTATAATAATGTAACTAGCCACTGAGGTGACAACGAATAAAAATACTTTTACAGCTTCCCTTGTCTTTGTTTCGTGTTCTCTTTTCATCCTTTTCTGATAGCCTGCCCCATTCCGTCCTCTAAGATTAACCTGAAGAGCTTATCAAGGTCTGTTTCTCTTCTGGTCTGACCTTCTCTCTGGAAAACCACGTTCTAAGAAGTAGGTGAACCTTGATCAGGGCAGACAGCATCCTGAGAATTCTTCCCAGTGCTCTCCTTCCTTCCTAGACTCTACACCTCAGTACGTGTTTATATGCTCCCTTTTCCCAGTCAGTTTGTAAAAGAAATACAGTTATGGCACCAACTCTCTGTGTTCACAAATGTCTGGTAATACCCTGGCTCTACAGTCATCCTTCCGGGATGGGTGTTCTGCTTGTCATATGTTAAGCATATAGATACCTAAGATACATACAGATACCTAAAGTTTGTAAGTTTTCACAAAACTGGTCCCCAGTCTATTACCTGGCATTCACGGCCGACAAGCAGCAATCTGATGCCACTTTGAATCTTAATCTTTGTGCATAACCTTTATTCCTTTCTTATCTTTTGCTATTTGCTCTTTTCTGCAGTTGCTGAGTGATTCTAATCATTTTGGTTTGATTTAAGGTATTCTCCACAGGAAAAAATATGCATTTTTGTTCTACAAATCTTATCAAAAACACATGTTTGGGACATTATCTACTTCTGTTTTGAATAAGATGAAAGGAGCTGAAGGGAAGAGTGTTGAGCTATCATTCCTATTTGAGGTAGAAATATGGAGTTATTTATGTTCTTCTTCTTTCTAACAGCACAAACACTTTCTTTAAAATGTGTCAAATGATTTATGCCCTCACTCACTTAATTCCAGTGTTTCTGTTGTGATATGATATTCTACCATTTTTCAATGTCAATTAGGGATTTAAAAAGAAGCAAAACTAAACTATTTCATTGTCTTAATGATATAAACTCATAACAAATAGAAATTCACCCAAACATTTTCTATTTGAATATTAAAAATATATTCACCAGTTTCTACACTTTTGTCAGAAATATTACTGATCCTTGTAGTGTGGATAAAGCAGAACTGATACCTTATCAAAACCATACTCTCAACTTTTAAATTCTAAGTGAGAAATTCTTTATAAGCAGTTTAAACAGTGACAATTAAGGTAAAGATAAAATTATTTTCACAGATTTTAAATTTATTCTCATTTTCTCATTATTTTTTATTTAAGGAAGATAATCCAGTTATCCTCAAAGTCACAACGCAGTGTGCAGTGTCTGCCAGGCCCACTTAGGAAGAAACAAATGATTCTCCTTTCTTTCCTGAAGAAAGGGGCTATTTCCTGTATTGACTATGAAATAGTCTTTCCTTATATTTTGTCCTCTAGATCACATATGATCCATACATACTGATGATCACACTCCACTATTCCAATGAAATGTAAAACTACTGTGTTGAATCATTGAAGTGGTTTTCTGCTATATGGATTCCTACTTAGTATAAACTTCAAAAACATATCAAAGTCATATCAAAGGCACACTTTTGAAGATGTGCAATACTGAGAAGTGTAAGCGATCAACTCTATTCACTCTGAAGCATTAGCTTAGCTGTGCACACCACTGCTCAGGTCAAACTTTAGGATGCTGAGTATTACAGAGTCACCATAAAGGTTCAAAAAGAACTGTAGCATCAATAAATACAGTGGAAAGGTGGTAAGTAAGTCCGTGGTATTTAAAATCTACTTTGAAGATATTTCAGCAGGTTTTCTACTCTCTGAACAATAGTGGTCTTTAGTTTAAATTTTCCATGTTTTTGAAAGCGTAGTGCTTTTTAAAATTTCATTCTCATTCACTTTATTAAAAAATGTCTGATTAGTCTGAGTTCATGGAATGTTTTGTCAGATACTCTGAAAATTGAATGTCTATTCTGATTAGATAAAACTGGGAGCATTGGGGAGTACTATTATAGGTGATTGATTATGTAACCCATGATGCTAGTGCAATAAGACAATAACCTGAGACAATTTTCCAGTTTTGTCTGACAGGGAGTCAGTGGAGTTTTTAAAGAGAATTTTGCATAGTGGTGACTGTGTCAATCAACCATCCAGGTTTTGGTAATAATTTCTAAATTCAAGGCCCTGCCTTCTTAACCCATAGCATGAAGAAATAAACCCACAGAGACCAGTTGCATGCATTCAAGAACTGCTTCATTTATAATTTTTAACTAAGAAAAATTAAAAATTACTCACATATTTATGAAATAGTTTATTTAGTAACTGTTGAAAAGTATAATTGTGACAGATAAAATAGGCAAGTGAAGTGTAAACTTACATCTATTAGCAATAATTCTTTTTTGTTGTTGTTTTTGGTTTTTCAAGACAGGGTTTCTCTGTGGCTTTGGAGCCTGTCCTGGAACTAGCTCTTCTAGACCAGGCTGGTCTTGAACTCACAGAGATATATATGATATTTGTTTAATTATATGTAGTTTAGTGACTTAGGAGGGAATTGGAGTGATTAAAACAGTGGTTCTCAACCTGAGGGTCATGACCCCTTTGGGTCAAACCACCCTCACAGAGGCTGCATATCAGATTTACATTACAGTTTATAACAGTAGCAAAATTATAGTTATGAAGTAGCAATGAAAATAATTTAGTGGTTGGGGGTCACTACAACATAAGGAACTGTATTAAAGGGTTGCAGCATTAGGAAGACTGATAATCACTGGATCAGAGGAATTTGGAATAATGCAATTGTATTTCAATTAAGTAAAATAAAATTTATGCTTTAATTGTTAAAACTATCTTACTAATTTATGAGTATGTGTTTTGCCTACACATATGTCCCTTGAAGGCCAGACAAGAGTGTTCGACTTCTTGGGACGGGAGTTACAGAAAACTGCTAGCCTCCATCTGAGTGCTGGGAATCAAACCCAGCTCCCCTGGAAGAGCAAGTGATCTTAATCTAGGAAACATCTCTCTAGCTCCAAACACTGGAATACAAAAAATAAAACTAATAAATAAAATCTTAAAGGCAATAATAATAATAATAAATAGTGGGTGTCTTCATACCAATAAATACGTTGAAGATCTGGCTAGCAGACAATTCTGGACAGCACAGGACATCCTAACTTTTCGAATTTGTATTTCTTGCCTACATTTCTGCTCCTGTCTACTTGAACTTAAAATGATCTAGAACAATATCACTTTATTTTTTTTGGTGTAGGAGGTCCTTCTGTCTATGTGTCTCTTTCATTAATGAATAAAGAAACTGCCTTGGCCTGTTGATAGGGCAGAACTTTGGTAGACAGGGAAGATGGAATTGAATTTGAGTGGCATTCAGAGTCAGAGAGACACCATGGAGCCGCCAGAATCAGACATGCTGGCTGAGTCTTTGCCAGTAAGCCACTGCCACGTGGCGATATACAGATTAATAGAAATGGCTTAAACTAATATAAGAGTTAGCCAATAAAGAGCTAGAGCTAATGAGCTAAGCAGTGATTTAATTAATATAGCTTCTGTGTGGCTATTTGGGGGCTAATTTTATGGGTGCAAATATTCTGATTATTTTACTAAAAGGGGCTTTTCTTTGCTAGTAGTAGAAATGAAACATCTCCTTGCTGGCAGAATAAATAATTCTGAAATTTTTGTTTTCTGAAACCCTAGATCAAAAGTCATCAAGAAGATAACTTTGCGGATGAAACGTGGCCCTATGCCATCAACAATCCTTAACTGCTATGTTGGAGATGAAATGAAAGAGTCCCATCAGTTAGCTAAGGGACATGTATTGCTCATTTCTTTGGCACTGAAGCCATTTTCATTACAGTGGAAAGGAAATGGGAATGATAAATGCAGCAGGCAACTACAGGGGTTCTCACATAGAAAGCCAGATTAATACAACCCTAGGTAAAAGTCTACTGAGAAAAGGTGCAGATACATAGAAACAGCATCAACACATCACTGTGTATTAGAAACACTCCTTGGTATTAGTGAAGCCAAAAGGTAGGTCTTTAAGATAGAACTCTCCAACTTTCAGTGCAGTTCACCAGGTACCATGAGTAACAAAACTGAGTAAGGTTTATTGGAACTTAGAGGGGCTTATTGGAATTAAGAACAGAGGGGCATATGTAATATCTCATTTGACTCCAAGCTCACTTGTCTGTTTTTATTCACAGCCCAGGGGAAGCAGGTACATATCGGGATTAAGAGTGTTAGAGGGCCCCGGCCCATGCAGCTGCATATGTAAGAGGCATGTGCCGGTCAAAGCTTGGTGTTGTTTGAAAGTATTATTTGAAGAAAGGTGTTTTCTTTATTGTCATTCTGTAATAGTAATAGCATTTTCAGTGACCTTTGAAATGGAGCATGAAAAATCATCTTTATATCTTTGTAAAATTTGATGTTTACTACAGTTAAATGAGTTATTTCTTCTTCAACTTACATTTAACCAGTTGCTTGAAAAATTGATAAGAAATATCTATAATGGCATACTTATATTTCAGAAATTTAATTTAAATATTAAAACTTATGGTGGGACTAGTTTAATTTTCTGTTGCTGTAGTAAAATATTCTGACAAAGCAATTTGAGGAAAAAAGAGTTTTATCCTGGCACATCATGGTACAGAAGTCAGATGGTAGGAGCTGAATCAGAGTGATAAAATGCATGCTACTTCTAACTACCCTTCCACACTAAAACAGTCCAGGAACCCATCTAGGTGGGACTGGTCTTCCCACCTCGAGTGATGCAATCAACATAGTCTCCCACAGGTATCCCCCAATCACTTCTCCCAAGTGATGCTAGATGCTGTGAAGATAAATGTTAATGGTAAGTGTCGCATATGCTGAAAGAGGAAACATTTGTCTTTGTGTTGAAGGGGTTTATGTTGTTGTAACATTTTCAGTCAGGGAAACGTTTTCTTCAGTTAAAGGTTTTGGTGTTTTGTACTAACTTACTCAGATCTGACATACTGCCACAAATGACACCCCCAGAAAACTCGTACTGCGCAGAAACAGCAAGCTACTCTATTAAACAGCCTTCCTCAGAGAAGGTGCTCTCCCCTTAAAGGGTTCTATAGTCTTCAAGAACTTATTATAGAGAGGAAAAATGATGACCTCCTGAATATTTTTTTGAAATCAAAATTATTTGTGTGATATTATAGTAATAATTTTGGTGTTTTTAAAATATAAAATTTCCCTTATGTCCTTCACACTCAGATGGATTTCTTGAATGTTCCATATTTTTAGGTGAAATTTTTCTTTTCACACTTACTTAACTGGTTGAGATAAAATTGTATATAATTTGTTTGAAGTGTAGACTTCTTTTAACCTTAAAATATTCTTCAATAGCTTTTGTTTTTATTTAAAAGTGTGAATATCATCTATTAACTCACTGCTGAAGGATTCAATTTTTGAGTAACTTGTTGTTTCCATAATTATCCCCTGTATTTGGTCATTTAATTGTGAAAAAAAATTTTAAATGTATATTTAAAATAATGCTGACACTGACCTCTGTTTTTCAGTCACTAATATACAGCTCACAGGTTATACACTTGTGAAAGTTCTAAGAAGGTGTGATAGAGTTCCTCCCGAAAAGGAGAAGATAACCTCTGCCAGTGGTGTCAGTGGTTGTCATGGAATGAATTGCAAAGTTCTGAACTGTTTCCTTATGGAAAACAAATCAATATCGTCTTGTAATTAGTACGCTTTTACGCAGATTATTTATAGTAATAAAGCAAAAAGAAGGGTTCCTAGGCAAAACAAAGGCTAGTCCTCAACTCTTATCTCAATCCTATTCATCAGATAATTTTCACACCAATGTTATGATTAAAAACATTATTTTGAATAAATTAAAAGCCAAGGCTTCACTGAGATAATTTTAATAGCACACATTTCCCTTAATGAATTCAAGCTTTATATAAAACATTGAGAGACCGTGTAAAAGAATGTGCTGAAATTTAAGTAGTTGATTAACATGAACATATGAACCAAAGAAATGATGATGTTTCTAATATAGGACAATTTAATTTTAGTTGTTGAGAAAGGGTTTCTCTGTGTAGTCCTGGCTATCCTGAAACCTGCACTGTAGACCAAGATAGCCTTTTTCTAACAAACATCTGCCTGCCTCTGCCTCCGGAGTGCAAAAATTAAAAGCATGCATCACCATGCCCACCTAGGACAGTTTTATAGTAAGGAGGCCACTTATTGGTTCCTGACTGCTCGGCCCCAAAATAATCATACAGAAACAGTAGTAATTAAATTGCTGCTTGGCCCATTAGCTCTAACTTTCTACTGGCTAACTCTTACATCTTAATTTTACCCATTTCTAGTAATCTGTGTAATGCCACATGGTTGTGACTTACCAGTTACTGGATCATGTGGACCTACATGGCTTCTCTTCTCTCTACTCTGCCTTCCTATTTCCCAGCAGTCAATTTAATTTTCCCCGCCTAATTACATTCTGCCCTATCAACAGGCAAATTTCTTTATTAATTAACCAGTTGTATTCACAGCACACAAAGAAGAATCCCACACCACAGTTCAATCTTTAACTCTCTGATTTATTATGGTATATCATCATTACTGCAGTTTTACCGAGCCCCTACTAATATATATTATAGATTTACTTTATAGATGTCATTAATATGTTTGGTATATGTAAACTGACTGCTCTTTCATTCCCAGATACCCATACCCAAATAATTGCACAGAAACTATATTAATTACAACACTGAATGGCCTATGACCTCAGGCTTCTTATTTACTAACTTTAAATCTTAAATTAACCATTTCTAGTAATCTGTGTATCAACATGAAGTTGTGGTTCATTAATAAGTTTCCAATGTCCTTCTCCTTCGGCAGCTACATGGTGTCTATCTGACTCTGCCTTCTTTCTCCCTATATTCATTGTAATTTTCCTTCCTAGCTCTATTCTGCACCGGCATAGGCCAAAGCAGCTTCTTTATTAACCAACGGTAAGAGAACATATTCACAGAATACAGAGAGGAATCCCACATTAGGTGTATTAGATTTAAGAGAGCTTTGTGGTTTATGATCATGGAGATGCAAGTCACTGATGACCCTTCTGTTCAATTGACGGTTTCTGTGCACCAGCAGGGCCCCGAGCCTAATACCCAGGAAACTGGAGCTGGTGCTGAAGATTTGAGAGTTAGAGTCTCAGTCCTTCAACAGGCTGTGTCTTCCGGGACAGGTAAACATCCAGGTGCTATCATCTGTGCACAGCAGTAACAATGCTCCCACCTGTCAGAGCCATTTGAAGGCTGTAAGCACATACTCTTAGCACAGGATGTCTTTAGTTTAATTGCTGGAATATGTCCCCTTTTCCTTTCTCTTCCTTTCCTTTCCCCACACCACCACACTTCCTCTTTTTCCTCCATTTACTTCCAAGTTTCTGATTGCAGTTCTTGATATTACTGCAGCTATTTAACCTTTAATTTAATTTGCGCTGTGTAGAGTTCATTCAGATTTTAGTTATTTCTCATAATGATAACACATTAGAACATACAACCAAGCTTTTCCAAGTGTATTTATTATAGCACAAATATCTACGCCTATCATGTTATTCCATAGTTTTATTTTCTGTTTCCTCAACGTGTGATTTCCTACCTTCCGTCACATATTTTTTACCTTTTTATACTGGATATCTAGAAGAAATGTGAGCTGTTGGTTGCCCTGCTAACATGCTCGTTCCTCAGTTGTGTGACCTCCAGGAGTCCACATCATCTCTCACCCTGTTTCTCTATACGCTATCACTTTCAATTCTCAGTTTGGAAAAATACAAGCTTATAACATAAAACTTAGTGTTATGTTTATTCATTATTGTAAGAGTATAAGTTGATACAGTACTCCATGAGGTTCCTCAAAAAACTAAACATCTAAAAAAGCAATCAAACAGGTAAAGGAAACATTTCAAGACCTGAAAACTGAAATGGAGGCACTGAAGAGAACACAGACCGAGAGATGGCTGGATATGGAAAAGCTGGATAAACGAGCAGGAACTGCAGAGACAAGTATAAGCAACAGAATA
>JAQHUG010000350.1:350307-367604 GCA_028555095.1 Dicrostonyx torquatus | reverse complement strand
AAAAAAAACTAAACATCTTTCCTGTGATCAATTATTAACAATCAGAGGAAAATGATTCTGAAAACCAGAGAGACTCCTTCATGCCTACATTTATTACTGCAATGTCCTGAGCAGTAAAGACAGGTATCAGATACCTAGCTGGGGACATCCCCATGGACACCTGGGATCACCTCTGGAGTCATGTGTCTTGCCAATCCTAAAATGACTCTCTTAATGTAGATATCTTATTCTCTTCTCCAATATCCATCCTTCCTCCATCTCCACCCTCCCTCTCTCCCCAGATTTCCTCAGTTCTTCCCTTCTTCCTTCTCCTTCCCCCTCTCCATTTTCCCTCCCCTCCCCCATTTTTACCCTCTCCCATGTCCCCACCGCCATGCTCCCAACTTTTGCCTGGGGATCTTGTTTGCTTTCAATTTCCAGGGGGATCTATACATGTTTTTCTTTGGGTTCACCTTGCTATTTAGCTTCTCTAGGCTTTTGAGCTATAAGCAGCAGAGGAGACGGTTCCTGAACTAGCCTTATCCCATTGTAACATTGATGAATATCTTGATCATCACCATAGGAATCTTGTCTGATGGATGGAGATATAGAGAGAAACCCACATTCACATCAGAGCAAGGGACTGAGCTCCCAAGGTCCAGTCAAAGAGCAGAAGGTGGGAGGAGATGAGTAAAGAAGTCAGGACCATGAGGGGCTGCTCCACCCACTGAGACAGTGTGCCTGATCTATTGGGAGCTCATCAAATCCTGCTGGACTGAGACTGAAGTAGCATATATATATATATATATATTAGCACATGCTAATAAACATAAGGCTAAAATTGAAACCTGAATCCATTTTGCAGTGATATTCATTAGTTATGACAATATATATGTTTATATTGCAAGTTTCCTATCCAGTATGACGGCCTGCTCATCAGGGTTTCTGTCCTTCCCAGTTCCCACAGCTGGCAAGTCCCAAAGAAAATCACACATCTGGGCCATCTGTTTCTACTGGAGACTTCTCAGGTGGTCTTCCTTGATCAAACCTGATTTTTCTTAACTCAGAATGAATCCACAGCCTCTCATTTCCTATCTAAACAAAAGCACAATCTCTTCTCCAAAGTAACATACCTTTTGACTTCAACTTTGAAGTCAAGGTATTTTCAAAATACCTATCTTGGATTAGTTCAGCAGCATTTATAGACAAATATCTTTTAGCAGCTGTTGCTCCTTACTCAGCATTCAAACAATTCAAAGAGAGCATAATAACATACAGTATCCAGATTCTTTGTGTGTTTGTCATCTTAATGTGGCTTTATTTTAACCTCTGTTTCTTTTATTTTTACTTTTGTTGGCTTTTTGAGACAGGGTTTCTGTATATCTTTGTCCTGGAATAACTCTGTAGACCAGGCTGTCCTTGAACTCACAGAGATCCACCTGTCTCAGCCTCTCCAGTGCTGGGATTAAAGGTGTGCGCTACCACACATTGAACTCACAGAGATCTGTCTGTCTCTGCCTCCCAGGCACTGGGATTAAAAGTGTGTACCACCACACCCAACTACTCTCTTTCTTTTTTATTTTAAGGACTTTAACCTTTTTTTTTTTCAAGCATGCATATATTTTTAAACACACTGTAAATCATTAAGAGGTTTTCTCATTTTGAATCTCTCTTTACTGTCTATCTCTTGCTTTTTCTGACCACATAAGTCTTTAATTTGCTAAGCAATATGGCTAGAATTAAAGTGGTGGCTTTGACGGCTGGATCCAGCCCATTCCTTAGTTTTATGAGATTCGAGCCTCATGGCTGAGGTACTGGCCAGAGCTGTGTTCACTGCCACAACTCTACAGCATTTCAAAGTCCCTGCAAGCAAACAAGCTGCAGCAATGTGCTCACAAACCACACTCAAATGATCCCTAGTCAGACCACTTGCCTGAAAGAGTCAGAGTTTGCCCTGGAAGGATGGCCAGCATTTGAAAATGGTGCAGCTTTTTTTCCTGCTACGGCTGAAAACCGAAAAGCATGAGGTCAGCTTTTCATCAGCACTATTTAAGTTTTCATGGCAGGACCTCTTAAAAGAGCTGCAAGGTGTTACAGCTAAAGCTGAGTCAGGAAGCCTCTCTTAGATGAGAGCGCTTGCCTTTAGCAAGCAGAGCAGACCTGAGAAATTGCTGCTACCAAGAAAACATGCTTGACTCTATTCTTTCCCAAGCTTTCTCAGGCTTTCTATGGATGCAGTTATCCATGTGGGCACCATTCTGTAACATGAGAGGCTGCTTGTTGGGGTTTCTGTCCTGCCCAGTTCCCACAATCAGTGAGCCCCAAATAAATCACATAGAGAGGTCTATATTAGGGTATAAACTGAATGGCCCATTAGCTCAAGCTTCTTATTAACTCCTGTAACTTATATAAACGCATTCTTCTTATCTATGTCAGCCACATGACAAACAGGACACATCCTGATGCTTCTGTGGACTGGGCAGGACTGCGGAGGAATGGGCTTCCTCCTTCTCAGCATTCTCCTGTTCTCACTGCCCCACCTTTACATTCTGTCTGGTTATCTCACCTATACTTCCTGCCTGGCCAATCTGTGTTTATTTAATACATGATTGACAGAATAGACAATTCTCCTGCACCATTCCCACTAATAATTAAAATATTTGAGCAAACTTTACATTTGTTAAAATACATTTTCAAAAATATCATTTTTAGAAACAGTATGGTAGGTGTCATGGTGGGTTTTAATTGTGAGCTTAACATAGCCTGAATAAACCTGTGAAGAGAGTCTTAACAAAAGTAGTTCAGTCAGGTGGGCATTGAGTGTGTCTACAGGGAGTTGTCTTTGCTGAGTCGATTGATGTGGAAGGAACCGATCCACTGTGGGCAGCAGAGTGGAGAAATGGAACTGAATACAGGCAAACAGGCACCATGCATGCATTCACTCCTCTCTGTTCCACACTGGGTGTGACCAGCTATTCAACATTCCTCCTGCCTTGACTTCCCCACTATGACAGCCTAGAGTCTACAACTGACAGCTAAGGTTTTCTATAGTGTTGCCTTTTGCTTGGATAGCTTAGCTTAACACAGCAATAGAAATGAAGCTAGGACAGTAGAGATGATACACACTGAAGATTTTCATGCTTGATATTGTTTTAATATCTAAAGAACTCAGTTTTATATAAAAGAATTCTCAGGTAACATTTTTCTCCTTAGTATGTATTGACACTAAACACTATTGGTGAAATTATGTCAGAATCATGTTATTATTTTGTGTGTATCCTTCTTCCTTCATGGCTTATAAGACTCATTTTAAAAAAAAAAACTGTTTTCAACCAATCTTGCTAGATTATGTCTTGTTCAGTATCTGTTAGGTTTTTAAAATAATATAAAATTTTGCCAGGAAAGATATTTAATATCTATATTTCTAAACATTAGAAGGTTAAGGCAAAAGGTTGTCATGAACTTAAGCCCATACAAGACTATGTTGTGAGTAGCAGGGAAGCCATATCTACAAAGTGAAATCATGTCTTAACAAACAAAGAGAACACAAGTTTTTTCTATACAGTTGCTTATAAAGAGGCCAAACATAATATAGCCTCTTTTTAATATGAACCCAATAAAAATACAAAAATTACTATTTTGGACACATGGTTTCCATCTAATAGATCCCTCTTTTCTAGAATTTGCTAAGATGGTATGAAGAAAGATGTTCTGGTTCCATTAGTCTCTTCATTTAAAAGTTGAGAATAGTGATATTATAAGCTTGTTATTAAATGAATTTATGTAAGTGCAAACCTTACTCTGAACTATGCCATTCCTTAACTTGGACTATAAGGACAATGCCTAATCATAACATTGAAGAGATCCAATGTGTACCAATAAATTTCATAATTATGATTATCCTTCAGGCCTTATGGATGCCACACCGTGTGTTTCTGGTATGCTAGGCAGCTTGCATTTCTAAAATGTGAATTCCTGAAAGAGAATTCAGAGGGCCTATTATGGGGAGAGTTATACCCCCATATGATTCATATATTGAAGTCCTCCTCAGTCTAGGAACCTCAAATTATGGCTATAGTCAGAAACATAAGTCCAAATAATGGTGAGGTGATTACTTTAAAATATAACAAGACAGGTGTCCGTATAAAAAAAAGATCAAGATACAAATGAACATCTAGAGATGGAGGAGGTGGCCATCTATATACCAAAGACAGGAAAAGTCTAGACCAGAATCACATAGTAAGGACATTCTTTAACCTGTATGTTGCCTGCAGGCTGAAGTGTGCTCAGTGCTTCTCAGTTTTTGTGACTGGTCCTTGGTGATTCAGCTTTAAAGTTTTATTGCCCCTATAAGTATCCACTCACCCATACTGTGATAAGTAGCCACTATAAAACTCATGGTTCACCGCGTTGGACTTTGGTGATAACTGTATTTTGATCTGTAATGGGCTCCCTATGTGGGGCAAGTTGATACATGTATTGGATTTACCCAGGAGCAGATAATGAGGACCATGGTGATAATGATGATGGTGAATACAATAATGATGATGACTTTCTAGAATTGGCATTGAAGCTAGAGTAATCACACATTCTGGAAAAATTAATCATCTATTTAGCCATAACCCCTTCCAAATCAAGTAAAAATATTATTTTAATAATGTCTTATAACTGTGTTTTCAGTTACCTATCATTATTGAAATATTTTTCTAATGATAATTAAAAAGGATAAATGAGCATATAGAAATGAGTTGCAAAGAAATCCTAAGAATATAAAGAAAGTAAACAGTGATTTTTTTGTTTTTCTTTTTCTTTTTTAAATGGTTTGAGATCTTTATGAGACACCTACCCAATTTATAAACAAAAAATAATGACTTTCCTTCTAAATATGCTAAGAGAATATTTACAGCAGTCCTTCAGTAAGACATAAATCCATATTGCATCTTTTACTTTGTACCTTTTGTATTATTGTTCACTTATTTAAATGCTGATTTGACCATAATGATAGCCATCAGCTAACTGTTTTTCTAAGCATTTAATTGAAGGGTGTCATGATTTTTAAAAATCTTCATGAAATGTCAAAAAGTAAAATCTGTAATTGTTGATAATGCCCCTGTATACTTCCAAAGAAGCAACCTAAAAATATTGAAAAAATGGTATTATTTTAATTTTCACATTTTGTTCAAAATTCAAGAATAATTCATAAAAGAAAGCAGGTATAGAAAGCGGAGCATACTGCATGTGAACTCTAAGACTTTCCTCTGTGCTGATATTAGAGAGGTTATTGATGAGCCATTGAAAGACTCTGAATTTCCACAAAAATTACATAGATTAACATTCTTGTTGTCTTCAAATGAGCATTGTGTATTTATTTGTTTCTTTATATGTATCTTCTGTGTTAGAGATAGAACTCAGGGATGTGCAGACTAGGCAAGGTTCTATCTGTGAACAACACATACTCTGGGTCTTAGGAGAGGGTATTCCTCAATATCTCAGATTGACTGTAAGTTTGAAATTATCTCAGCTCATCCCTCAATTATAGGTTTGTGATGTCATTCTCACATCTTTTATTGGCCTATTTCTATTTTTTATTTTATTGAACATATATTTTCTCATATAATATTTCTTGATTATAGTATTCCATTTATTTTTCCCTTCCAGTCCCACCCAGATCCATTTCCTTTCTGTCTCACTAGATGAGAACAGACTTCTAAGAGAGAGCAACCAAACATAACAAAATAAAATATGTTAAGATGAAGCAAAAACTAATTGAAATTGGACACAGCAAATCTACAGGAGGAAAAGTCTCAAGACCTGGCACAATATGAAGTGAAAACATGACCATTATCAGATGGAATCATGTGAACTAAGACTTTAAAGTAAATATCACAGTGTACAATTTTAAATAAGGTAATTTATTTAATTATTTAAGATGATTCTGAATTTTCTAAAATGAAATTCCATCTTTAGTATTATTTCTTTTATTCTTAGAAATATTACAAAGCATAAAAATGATTGAATCTGGTAAGAAATGAGATCTAAAAACTATGACACTGTGATTCTTAATAACTAAATATCCCGATATCCCTACTATTTTAATCAGATAGTAACATAAATACATTTGATCCACTGAACTAATTCCAACTTAATCAGTATAACTTAAATATATTTACATTCACTGGGTACTGTCCACCTCTTAATTTTTCATTTTCTTTTTTTCCTAAATCCGAATCATTAATCACAATAAATATTAAAAAGATCCACCCAGAATTGTAATATGTACCATACGTTACATTGGTATAACATAAAGATATCCACTTCCTTATAGATTATTCTTATGGAATAAGTATTTTATTTAAAAATTAGAAGAAAACAAGATACATTTTTCTGTGTCACTTCCCCCACATTTCCTTGTTTGGTTGTTTTAAAAATAAAATGAAGAATTCCTATTGGAATATTGACATTACACTAAGCATTGCTGGTTTTCTACTATGTGTATGTACTGATTTCAAAGCTGAAAACAGTGAAAGGGACTTGTGAGCAACTTATGAAATAAAATCATTTTTGAAAAAGCAAGAGAAAGAAATAATGAGCTGCAACAGCTCAAAAGTAGAGAGACAAAACAAGTGTGTCAGAGCACAGCAAAGTGAATAACAGCAGTGACAAGATGGACAATCAAAAAAATTTCAAAAAAAAAAAAAGGATCCCTGAAGAATCTGTGCAATAGACAATCTGACAAAAATCTGATCTTTAATAAAATACAATCTGAATATCAAAGCTGTTATTATCAAGAGAGAGAAGAAGAAGAAGAAGAAGAAGAAGAAGAAGAAGAAGAAGAAGAAGAAGAAGAAGAAGAAGAAGAAGAAGAAGAAGAAGAAGGATGATGCAGAAAACACACTCTGTTGTGAAAATTCCCGTGGTAAAATTTGTATTGGGAAGTACTATTGCTTCACCACGTTCATCACCTTTGTTTGAAAATCATTGATATTTTATTTATCGAATTTTTTCTGATTAAAAGCAACATGTCTTTATGAGATGCAGAGTAGTGTGAACTCTTGCTCCTTGGGTAGATTCCCCAGGTCTGGGAGTCTCTATGGTAACAGTATTCCCAGCTTGTCCTCTGCCTCTCACTGTCAATAGCAACATTACTGTTCCAATACATGATTTCAGGATTTCTTTGCAGCAGTTTTCATTTATACTGACAACATAGTGATTCATGTCTCAGGATGATAACTACCTTAATTGGAGTTAGAAAGACAAGGCCTTTCAGGTGATGCAACTGGGAGACGAGGTCACTGATACTGCCTGCCTGTCAGGTGATGCAGTGACACTAGTCGATGTGTACAACAAATATCAGGGTTTTTTTATATAAAAATGCTGAAACTATTCATTGTGAGAAAAGACAAAATCTTCACCAAACAGCGTTAGAAAAACAAGATATCCATTTCTATAAGAATGTCACTAGAGCAAGTTCCAGGCCCTTTCTCGGAATACAAAAACAAAACAAACAAACAAATAAAAAGAATCACTTTATTGCTATCTCTCTTGCTGTACAAAGATAAATTCCAAATGTACCACTGTAAGATCTGAAATTCTTTAGAAAACAAAACACTTTAGATCAAAGTATATAAAGAATTTCAAGATATAAGCAGAGGCAAGGTAATGCAAACAATTTACAATGGGATCTCCTAAATTTAATTTCCAAAGAGACAATAAAGAAAATACAAACTGGGTGAATTCTGGAACGAGAAAAAAGGATAAAAAATCAGGTACCACAAATGCAAGCATAAAGTGCAGAATATAAGAGATGGAAGAAAGAATCTCAGGTATTGAAGATACGAGAGAGGAAACAGATTCATCAGCCAAACAAAAATTTAAATCTAACAAAATTTAACACAAAATATTCCAAAAATATGGGACACCATGGAAAGACCAAACCTAAGAATAACAGGGATAGAAGAAGAAGACCAACTCAAATGCACAGAAAATAAATTCAACAAAATTATAGAAGAAAAATTTCCCAACCTAAAGAAAAATATGCATATGAAGCTACAAGAAACTTACAGAACACTAAATAGACTGGATAAAAAAAAAAAGTCCCCTCACCACATGATAATTGAAACACTAAACATACAGAATAAAGACAGAATATTAAGAGTGGTAAAGGAAAAAGGCCAAATAACATATAAAGGAAGACCTATCAGAATTACACCTGACTTCTCAATGGAAACATTGAAAACCAGAAGGTCCTGGTCAAGCATTATGCAGACATTATGAGACCATGGATGCCAGCCTAGAGTACTATACCCAGCAAAACTTTGAAACACCATAGATGGAGAAAACAAGATATTTTATAACAGAACCAGATTTAACCAATACCTAGCCACAAATCCAGCCCTACACAAAAAGCAATTTCCATAATTCCTACCTCAATTTTATTATACCTATTGTCCTAAAGTAAAACCAATGAAGTATAGAATGCAAACTCTTGTACTTGACACTTATGGCAAGCTGCCATTTATCTACTGCAAGAATTTGCTGTGTTATCTTCCCTCTTTGAAAGACAAAAAAACCTACATTTTTTCTTCCAAGTCACAAACTGCACATTTAAAGATTTTCAGAATGCTTGTAATTCAAATACTATCATATTATTCTCCACAGAAGCAGTTAATTTTCTAGAGAAGTAATCTTCAATTTTCCACTTTTATTTTGTGTTCCATAGAAAATTAAGGATAATTTTGACTCTCTAGTATCATTATTTCAAAAAATATTTCAAATAGCATGCTACAATATTTGATTAAATATACACTTATTACAAATATTTAAGAAAGGAAAGATAAAGGTATAATGATTATAATTTTAAGTTCATGTACTTTAAAACCTATGTTGTCAAGGTCCTTGATGACTTTTTTAAAATTCTGAACCAATACACATGTACACAGCTACTTTCTGTTTTTCAATGAATGCTGCTGGGGCTTTACTACAATTCACTAATCATAGCAAAGTACTTTGAAAACTTTGTATTCAAAAATCATTCAATAATTATAGTAAGTAATTTCCTATGTGTTACATGATATAACAATATAAATAGCATATCTACACACTGTCAGAATCTCAGATTTTAAAAAACAGGTATCCCTTCACATGAGTGAAGCTTGGGACAGAATCTGGAGTTAGGAGATTTGTGTTGGAAACTGCTAATTGGGTAAGGAGAAGGCATATCCTTGACACAGCATGTGATCATTAATCAGATTGTCTACCTGATTAGATCCAAAGTAGACTAACAGATAAATTTCTAGGATTATCGGTGAGTATATTTCGTGACTGGGTTATTTGTGGCACACACTATGGCAGCCCAGATGAAAGAAGGTCCATGGAAAAGCCTTTGCTTTTCACCAGCTTGCCACTGGAAATTTGATAGTGAGATTGTCACCACAGCCACTCCTTCACTTAACGCCATTTTCTTTAACTGATATCAGAAACTACTTTAGCTGGGCTGCTAGTATGGACTAAGGGTCAATGGCTTTCTTTGTATGCTCTAGGTTTTCAGCACCAAATTGGGCACCTAGCCTCAGAGTTCTCAGCCTTATCAAAATTAGACAGTCTTTGAGGGACTAAGCATAACACACTTTTAAACACATATACACACATGCACACATCCATTAGTCTGTCCTCTAGAGTACTCTGACTAACACACAGCAATTTTCAACTTGGCATATGTAACACTGTAATAATAATCTTGCAAGTAAGATTTCTAGCAAGCCTGACATCTAGCTTTTTAGTTACTAGACTGATTTTAAGATTAGGAATGAGACTCAAAATACAGAAAATACTTGAATTTGTCTAGGTGCAGTGGCAATCATTTTCATCTCAGTAAGGTCTAAAAATAGCATTTTTCAGTTTGATATTTTTAGTTATTTCTCAATTTTCACTGTTATCTTTATTAAGATAATGGTAATTATTCTTTAGCAGCTATTGGTAATGATTTAGTATGACTATAGACTGATCAGTGGAAGCACTAGGGATACCATTGTCTCAAGCATCTATTACTTCTTTGTAGTGAGCAGTGAGTGTGTTCAAAGTGTTGTTTCCTACCTGTTTGAACTCTATGTTTTAATACTGTCAGCTCTTCTTATTCTTCATGTAGAACACCAGAACATACTCTTCCTGATTGGCAATGACTTTGTTCCCTTCATCTCATCTCTTCTTACCTTCTCATTCCACCTTTAGCCTACTGTTTCTGGAGACCACTGCTCTCATGTCTTCTTATAGTAGTGACATTGTCTTTAAAATAATAGGGTTAACTGCCAAAGAGAAGAGGCAGAATGTTGAATGACAGATGAAGAGCTGTGACCAAGAAAGATTCTTAAGAGCAGACAAAGTAGGGTAATTGTTAACTGTAGAATGGAGCCAGGCATTGTGCTTGAGAAAGAAGCAACCCAAGTCTGGTCTACAAAGTGAGTACCAGGACAACATGAGCTACACAGTGACACTTTGATGGTTAGTGTTAATTCTTTACTTGACAGAATCTAGAATCTCTTGAGAGATTGGGCTCTGGGTACACCTGTGAAGAATTATTCATTTTAAGGGTTATCTCTGAGGATTACTTTTGGATATTGTCTCAACCCTAAACAACAAACTATAGGCAGCTGAGGAAAGCAGGAAGAGGGAGCGGTGACCCTCCCTAGGAAAGAGCACATCAATTGACTGTCCAGAGTCAAATCATTAAACCTGAAAACATATATACGAGTAACATGGTATGAAATTAACATGTTATATTTGCTAATATATGTAAATACAAATACACATATTCATGCAGTAACAATTAATAAAAAAATGAGGTCATGAATTTGAAGAGAAGAAGAGGGAGATGTACAGAAGAGTTTTAAGGGACAACAAGGAAAAGAGAAATGGTGTGTGTGTGTGTGTGAGAGAGAGAGAGAGAGAGACAGAGACAGAGACAGAGACAGAGACAGAAAAAGAGAGAGAGAAATGAACTTAGTACAGCATGTTGGCTTTTTCTCAATGCAGCGAGTTTGCTGATGGTCTTCACTGGGTTATACACCACTCAGGAACAAAGAATCTATGAATGCAATACCATCTTCTTCATCAAGCAGTTCACATTAAAGAGGGGCTAGAAAACTCAATGGAAATATCATCTCAAAGAGCAATACCATCTCAAAGTGGCAAAGGGCCAGTCAAAAGTGGAACCTCAAACATCCAGGTGGTCACAAACAGCTCCCCATAGTAAGCCACCAGGTATCCATAACCCATCACCTCATTCATGGGCTGTCCTAGAGAATGAAAACAACATGGGAAATCAAACCTAGAGCCCCAGAAAGCTACAATCTTCAATTGGCAATGACAAATGCTTTTATCCTAATCTTTATTTACTTATATTTTAAACCTGAGCGAATGTCAGTGAATGACAATAACTGCATTTCATTAATCCCAGTTTTGGCCAGAACCTGGGAATATAACTCAGTAGTAGAGCACTTACCCAGTACCCTCAAGGCCTTAAGTTCAATGCACAACACCACACACAAAAACTACCATTTGTATTTTGAAGTGAAAGATGTGTGTAAACAGAAACACCTCTATGGTAACTGCTAAGTGAGCAACGCATTCTGTCACTTAGCCCTAATACTGGCTAACATGTCTTGAAATGTCTCTAATAATTAGATGTGTTAGAGTCTAATTCATATTTCCCTTGTTGATACATAAAAATGAACAATATTTATTGGCATTGCTAAGAATTGTTTTTAAATTTAGCCATCCTTAATTAAACGAAGTATAAATACATACTTTTTGTTAACAAGTAACAGATTTGGAAATGTATGAAATGAAAAACAAAGAACTGTGGATCAAAAGAATTGCTATACTCTTTTAGAATTTTTTCATTTTTTCTATATTGTTATGAAATTACAACCCAAAGATAACCTATTTTTATTCATCTATTTATGCTATATATTTCTAACATACTCAAAAATCTCAAGATTACAGTACTTGTATTCTGATCTTTTAAATTAGAAATTGTTAACAAATTTTAAAACTTGTAAGGAAATTGAAATATTTACAAGCAATAATTATGAAAGTAAAGGGCAAACACAAGTTTAAAACATGGAAAAAGCAAAAGCATGCCTAAAATGAAAGCTCATGCTCACCCTGCACTCTCCTCCCTTGAGTAAAGAACTGCCCCAAGAAGACATCTTACTCTTTGCACATAAGTACTGTCTATGTTTTAGAAAGTACTTGTTAATGTACATCCTGGACAAATCTCAAAAATGATCGGAAACAACTCAGGAATTTCAGTTAAAAAAAATAAATCAAAACAAAGCAAAGAATATTTACATATATCTTCATAGGTCAAGAGATGAAGCTACTTGAAGGCTAACCATTCCTGATAGAAAAGATCATTAGATCTTTAAAAACCTTACTTGTACATAGTGTGGTGGCACACATCTTTAATCAAGCATTTGTGAGGCAGAGATAGGCAGAACTTTGTGAGTTCAAGAACAATCTGATCTAAAAAGTGAGATCCAGGACAGCTGTAGGTTTCTCTGTTCACATGTTGCTTTCATTGGTTAATGAATAAAAAAAAAAAACTGCTTTGGGCCAAATAGGCAGAACTTAGGTAGGCGGAGAAGACAGAACTGAATACTGGGAAGAAGGTCAGAGTGAGAGACGGCATAGATTTTCTGCCTGAGATGGACGCTGGTTAGAATCTTGCCAATAAGTCACAGCCATGTGGCGATACACAGATTAATAGAAATGGATTAAATTAAGATGTAAGAATTAGCCAATAAGGAACTAGAGATAATGGGCCAAGCAATGTTTTAATGAATACAGTTTCTGTGTGGTTATTTTGGGGGCTAAGCTAGCTGGGAAGAACAAAGAGGCCCTCCTTGTAACAGACAGCCAAGGCTATACAGAGAAACCCTGTCTCAAAAAAACAAAAACCAAGGATCATATCTAAATATAAGAGAAGCAATATACAACAAGCTGACAACTAACATCAAATTAAATGGAGAGAAACTCAAAGCAATTCCACTAAAATCAGGAACAAGAAAAGGCTGTCTGCTATCTCCATATCTCTTTAACATAGTTCTTGAAGCTTTAGCAATATCAGTAAGACAACAATAAAGAGATCAATGGGACTCAAATTGGAAAGGAATAAGTTAAACTTTTGTTATTTGCAGATGATATGATAGTGTATATAAGTGACCCCCAAAACTCTACCAGAAAACCCCTACAGCTAATAAATACCTTCAGTGAAGTGGCAGGATAAAGATCAACTAAAAAAAAAAAATCAGTAGTCCTCCTATACACATAGGATAAAGAATCTGAGAAGGAAATCAAAGAAATATAGCCACAAATCACATAAAATATCTTGGGGTAACACTAATAAAGGACGTGAAAGACTTATTTGATGAGAACTTTATGTCTTTGAAGAAAGAAATTGAAGAAGATACCAGAAAATGGGAAGATCTCCCATGCTCTTAGATAGGAAAGATCAACAAAGTAAAAATGTCAATCTTACCGAAGGCAATCTATAGATTCGCTGTTCCCATCAAAATCCCAACACAATTCTTCACAGACTTTGAAAGAATGATACTCAACTTCATATGGAAAAACAAGAAACCCAGGAGAGTCAAAACAATCCTGTACAACAAAGGAACTGCTGGAGACATTACCATCCCATACATGAAGCTCTATTACAGAGCTACAGAAATAAAAACACCCTGGCATTGGCATAAAAACATGATTATCCTAAATGAGGTAACCCAGACCCAAAAAAGCAAATATGGTATGTACTCACTCATAAGTGGTTACTAGTCATAAACAAAGGGCAATGAGCCTGTAGTTCAGGATCCTAGAGAAACTAAGGTGAACCCAAAGAAAAACATATATAGAACCACCTGGAAATGGGAATCAGACAAATATTTGGGAGCACCAGGGCAGGGGATAGAAGGAAGGGGAGAAAGGAGGTTGAGGAGAACTTAAGGAAATAGGATAGTCGAGATGGAAGAAGGACAGATATGAGGGAAAGGAAAGAAATATCTTGACTGAGGGAGCCATTATGGAGTTAACAAGAAAACTGACTCTAGAAAAATGCCCAAGAACCCACAGGGATGACCCCAGCTAAGACTCTAAGCAATAGAATAAAGGGTGTCTGAACTACCTTACCCTGTAGTCAGACTGATGATTACCTTAAATATCACCATAGAACCTTCATCCAACAACAGATGGGAACAGAGGCAATGACCCACATTGGAGCACTGGACCAAGCTTCCAACATCCAGTTAAAGAGTGGAGGGAGTGAGAGTATGAGCAAGGAATTCAAGACCATGAGGGGGTCATCCACTGAGACAGTTTGCTTGAGCTAATGGTAGCTCACCAACTGCAACTGGACTGGGAGTGAACAAGCATGGGAACAATCAAGCCCCTCTGAAGGGGGTTGACAGCTGGTGAAGACTGAGGGGCCACTGGTAGTGACAATGGGATGCATCTCTACTGCATATTCCAGCTTCATGGGATCCTATTCTCTTTTGATGTAAACCTTGCTCAATCTAGATGTAGTAGGGAGGGCCTTGGACTTTCCACAGGGTGGGGTGCATGACACTACCTTATGGTTGGAGAGGTGAGGGGAGGGTCTGTGGAGGGAGAGGGAGGAGATTAGGAAGAGGAGAGGGAGTGGGAATTTGGATTGGTATATTTTTAAGTAATAATAAAAAGAAAGAAAAAAAACCCAAAAAACAAAAAGAACAAAAATGCATGCATATAAAAGCTTTGTTACGGTATGTATGTGTCTCTTTATATATACAAATGCAAAGTGATTTTCAAGTGTATATACACATGCTCATAGATTTATGCATATATTTTACATTTTCTAAGAAATGCATTGATGAGGATGTTAGTCACATTCTCCTCTCTCCAAGGACTTAGAAGGGAGCATTGTCTTGAACGATACAGCCCCTGTTAGTTATCTGTGATCCTGGAAGTTATCAGCTATTAGGCTCCTCACGAAAAGAGGACATAAAAGTAGAAAGGGTTCCATTTCAGAGGAAGTTGGGGAAGATAATTGGGAGATACAAATGTAAAAGAAAAGAAAAATACTTTGATCAAAAATACATACATGAAAGATATTTATTTATCCATGTGTTTGTGAACAGGGTTTTTCTATATATCCCTGGCTATATTGGAATTGATTATCTAGACAAGGTTGGCCTAGAACTAACAGAGATCCACCTGCCTCTGTCTCTACCTCCTGAGTGCTGAGATTAAAAGTGGTAACCCAATCTACTCTGGCAACTCATTACTATTTTCAAGAAATGAATAATCACCTTTCAGATTATATGTATGACTATGTCCAGGTAATTAATTTTTTCTTTGGTAGACTGCATGCATGTATGGATGTGGTATTGTATATATGCACATAAAAATAGCTACAAATTTTATTATTATTTAACTCATTTCTTTAGAAATTTATTCGTATTTCTATATAATAAGCTGTTGTTTAGTGCAGTAGTTTGTATGAGAGTGGAGCAGGTCTTGTTATACACATGAATGACAACAAAGCAGAGCTGTGGTGATGCCTTCTAACACACACATGTAATTATATTATGAACTGCTTAAAATAACTCTTGCTTCCTGCTCTAGGAGAAGGAATCACATCTTCTCCCAGACTGCAGGGCAGTCCACAGTCCTCCATGTTAAATCTCTCCCCTAAGCAGTACTACCATCTCTGGTCTACGTAGTCTGCCAAGCCTCAGCCCCCCTTATTCTCTACACACATTTCTTCTCCTCAGAGTCATCTAAATACCTGTGCACTTCACCTTTTACCCTTGTTTTGTTTGCCTCCAGTACATATTGTATCCTCATATCATGTTCAAGCTCAAATGTATCACTATATCATTTCTGAATTTTCTTCTCCCAATCTTTTGTGCTTTAGAGAAAAAAAGGGAGTGGACTACAGAGCAGTAGGATTAGAACCAACTAAACATTTTTTTTAAAAGTAACATTCATCAACAAGAATTGCCAAGTATCTTCACAGAGTTTAGAGATAACCCAATGTACCTGTTTTTAACTGAATGTCAGCCAGGACTGTTGTGCGAGATCTATATGCCACTAAATTCCTGAAGCATTTAAAAGGTACTTAAACATCAATCAGCTTCATATATCATTTTAACATTTTGATGACAGTCTTCTTGCATCTGTCTAGAATACTTCATTCTTTCCACTACTGTGGCACTAGCCCTTGCATTAAAAACAGAAGAAATAGGACATGGGAGCAACTGCTGATGGAACAGGCCTGAGTCAGAGACCTCTGCAGGACCAGGTCTGAGTCAGGGACCTCCACTAGAGCTGGCCCTTGCAAGCTCCACAGAAGCAGGCACAAAGGAGCAATTGCCAAGGGGGCAGGTCTGAGCCAGGGAAATCTGCGGTAAAGGCCTGAGCCAGCAACCTTCACTGGAGTAGGTACAAAGAAGCTACTGCCAAATAAGCATGCCTGAGCCAGAGACCTCTGCAGGACAAGGCCCAAGCCAGGAACCCCTGAAGGAGCATGCCAGAGCCAAAGACATCTGAGTGAGCAGGCCTAAGGCAGCAATCTCCACCAGAGGAGGCCTGAGCCATCAACCTCCTCCTGAGCAGGCCTGAGGCAGCAACCTCTGTAAAAGCAGGTATGAGGGAGCAGGCCCTAGTCAGAGATCCCTGAGAGACCAAGTCTGAGCTAGGGACCTTTGTGAAAACAGGTCTGGAGCCAGTGAACTCCATGGGAGCAGGCCTAAATTACCTCTGAGATTGCAGAACAACCCCAAGGAATGCTGAGCAATGTGCAGGAACATTTAGTGACCTCTAGGGTAACTGGAATTGTGGCCCTGACTGCACCATGAGGAGCAACCATTTGAGCCTTGGATCCACTGGCACCTGGAAGATTGACCACCAGAGACACAGAGCCAGCTATATCAATCAGAAGAAAAGATGGGTAGACATTCAACACCACAAAGAGCAGTACTATATCAAAAAAAAAAAAACAAGTGGCTCTAAAAAAGCAAGATTTGAACATGCCAATATAAATGAAGCAGAAGAAAATGACCTAAACAATAACTTTAGTAGAATTTTTGCTTAAAGAGGAAATGAAAAATTCTCTCAAAGAAATGGAGGAAAAAAACAAACCAATAATTGAAAGAAATCAACAACAATAACCCCAGAAACTGAGGGAATTCTGGAAACAGAAAATATGAGAAAACAATCAAGAACCACAAGCACAAGCAGCAAACAGAACACATGAGATGGAAGAGAGAACCCCACGTGCTGAA
>JAQHUG010000350.1:332705-348609 GCA_028555095.1 Dicrostonyx torquatus | reverse complement strand
TGGAACAAGGAAGAAATAGAGGAAGAAGTTAAAGACTTCCTAAAATTCAATGAAGATGACCACACAACATACCCAATTTTATGGGACACAATGAAACCAGTGTCCAGAGGAAAGTTCATAGCAATAAATGCCTACATAAAGAAGCTGGAAAAATGGAACACTAATGAGTTAACAGAATACCTAAAAACTCTAGAAGAAAAAGAAGCAAATTCACCCAGGCGGACTAGACCAGAGGAAATAATTAAGAGCTGAGATCAGCTTTCAGGACTTGGCTCCATGATGATCATAAAAAGGAAAAACAACAGTCGTGTCAAAAGGGACTGCAGCCATGTGCAACCAATTCACTGCACTGACTGTGCCCACTGTGTGCCCAAGGACAAGGCCATTAAGAAATTCATCACTAGGAACAACATAGAGGCCACTGCCATGAGGGACATATCTGAAGGAAGTGTCTTCAACGCTTATGTGCTCCCCAAACTCTATGTCAAGCTGCATTACTGTGTGAGCTGTGCTCTCCATAGCAAGGTAGTCAGGGATCGATCTTGGGAAGCTCGGAAGGACTGAACACCCCTACCATGATTTAGACCTGCTGGTGCTGCACCATGTCCTCCATCAAAGCCCATGTAAAGTGGCTTCATAAAGACAGAAGAAAACACTTTGGAAAAATAAAATGGGACTTATACTTGAAAAAAAAAGAATTGAAATCAACAAAGAAAACAATACAAAGAATCAATGAGAGAAAGAGTTGGTTCTTAGAGAAAATCAACAAAACAGGCAAACCTTTATCCAAAATAACCAAAAGGCAGAGAGAGAATATCCAAATTAACAAAATCAGAAATGAAAAGGGGAGCATAACAACAGATGAGGAAATCCAGAGACTCATCAGGTCACCTGCTTTTTGACAAAGAAGCAAAAAATATAAAATGAAAAAAAAAAGCATATCCAACAAATGGTGCGGGATGAACTGAATATCAACGTGTAGAAGAATGAAAAGAGACCCATATCTATCACTATGCACAAAATTCAAGTCCAAATGAATTAAAGACCTCAACCTAAAACCAACCACACTGAACAGCATAGAAGTGAAAGTGGAAAGTACACTTGATTGCAGTGGCACAGGAGACTACTTTCTAAATATAACCCGAGTAGCACAGACACTGAGAGAAATAATTAATAAACGGGACCTCCTAAAACTGAGAAGCTTCTGTAAAGCAAAGGACACAGTCAATAAGACAAAACAGCAACCTTCAAAAAAGGAAAAAAAAAATTCTTCACCAACCCCACTATGGACAGAGGACTGATCTCAAAAAATATACAAAGAACTCAAGAAATTTGTCTTCAAATGAACAAATAATCCAATAAAAATGGGATACAGATCTAAATAGGAAACTCTCAACAGATGCATCTAAAATGGCTGAAAGACAATTAAGGAAATGCTCAACATCCTTCTCCATGAGAGAAATACAACGTAAAATAGCTCTGAGATTCCATCTTACAGCTTTACGAATGGCCAAGAATACACTGATGACAACTTAAGCTAGAGAGGTTGTGAGGTAAAGGGAACACTCCTCCATTACTGGTGGGAAGCAAACTAGCAGTTGCTTTGGATATCAGTATGAAGATTTCTCAAAAAATTTCTCAAGACCCAGCAATTCCACTTTTGGGTATATAGCCAAAGGATGCTCAATCATTCCACAAGGACATGTGCTCAACTATGTTCATAGCAGCATTATTTGTCAGAGCCAGAATGTGAAAACAACCTAAATGTCCCTCAAATGAAAATGGATAAGAAAAATATGGTACATTTACACAATGGAATACTACACAGCAGGAAAAAATGACATTCTCAAATTTGTGGGCGAATGGATGGATCTAGAAAACACCATATTGAGAGAGGTAACCCAGACTCAAAAAGGAAATGTACTCACTCTTTGGGTTCTCCATGCTATTTGGCTTCTCTAGGCTTGTGAGCTATAAGCTTAATGTCCTTTGTTAATGGCTAGGGTCAACTAATGAGTGAGTACATACCATACTCATCTTTTTGGGTTTGGATACACACCTTTTTAGACTGGGATGGAGCGGGAGGCCTTGGGCTTCCACAGGGCAGGGTATCCTGCCCCCTCTTAAGGAAGCAGGGGGAGGGAGGTGGGGAATTGGGGAAGCGAGAGGGCCTGGGACAAGGGGAGTAAATGTAAATTTTTCTTTTAACAATAAAAAAATGTACTCACTCATAAGTGGATTTTAGACAATAAAAAAAGAAAATTCAACCTACAATTTACAATCCCAGAGAACCTAGACAACACAGAGGACCCTAAGAGAGACGTACATGGATCTAATCTACTTGGGAAGTAGAAAAAGACAAGATCTCCTGAGTAAATTGGGAGCATGTGAATCATGGGAAATGGTAGAAGGGGAGGGGACTGGAGGAAAACATATAGCTCAATAAAAACAATTACAAAAACATGAGAAGAAAATATTAATAAAGAAAAACACATAAACAATCTATGTGTAGAAAGAAAACTCTTATGGTCAGAATTGTTGTCATGAGTCAGATAGAGTTCTCATGAAGCATGGTCTTTGTCCAATAGTCTTTACTAATCTAATGATTCATTCTTTAAACAAATACTGCCAAGTAAAGCTTTCCTGAACACTTCCATGTCTAGAATTTTTAATGGATTTGGATAAATTATGACAAATTGATTTTTAAACTATTGCATCAATCTTAAACAAGCTTGCTTGTTTAGGGTATAAATCAGTGGATCATATATCATATATATTATCCGCAAAAAGCATATAATATATATATGTATAATATATCACTCATTTATCACATATGCATCTATCTACCTGTCATCTATACATCAGTTATCTAGCTATTGCATATTATCTGTCAGTAATCTATGTGTCTCTATTTCTGCCTAATGTTTATTTACCTAAAGCTGTCTATAATATGTCATTTCTTTCAGTCTATGATGCAGTCACCTATCTGTCCTCTGTCTGGTAAGGAAGACAAAAAAAAGTCTCATTATAGGTCACATTTTCAAACAAGATTTAATGGAGATGTGTTTGCCCTATCGCAGGCTCTCTGATCGCAGACTAGCACCTTTCCTCATGGGTCTAGTGACCTTTTGTAGTTTCCAACACCGCTCCCACTCTTATTGTCACCTATAGCTTTATAGACTACAGGCACGCTCATAAACATGCGCAAACAATGAAAGTTAGGATATACATACCAGAGAAAATGTGTAGTGTTGTCTTCTCAAATCAAGGGTGGAAAAACATAGAACAATTCTAGTGGCCAATGATGTCATCAAACAGTAGGATATGAATATCAATTAGTTTCCCAAAAGCTGTCTCAGCAGTGAAAGAAATATTTTTGTATTGAAGGCTTCCCTTCAAGAAAGAGGCTTGCAAAATTTCCAAGGGAAAAATAATATATTTCTCTTGGATCTAAATTTTTTGTAAGGAACAAGGGGTGAAATGCTTCTAACCCTGACTAGGTAACATGGACACCTCCATAGATACATTTAGTAATTATTCAAAAATAAGCTCATTTCAAACAACAGGAGAATAAAGGATTATAAAGAATTTTTAAAGTAAGTTGTCAGGAAATGTATACCAGACGTTACTATGGAGGTGATGAAGCCCTTCAGTGAGAGACATTGTACATTTTAAGAACATGCCTTTTCTCAGAAATCTTCTACTTCCATGAACTTTCAGATGTGCTGAGGGGGAAGGCAGTGTCTGCACAGATGGGTTTTCCAGCGTGCGCTGTCTAGTTCACCTGACCTTTCCAGCTGGGCTCTTTCAAAGTGGTTTCAATCCACATTTCAAGTTCTCTTGTTAGCAGACACTCAAGGTCAAAAATCAATTTGAAGTGCTCACCTATCAGTTCCAAATTTGTCAAAGAATGATCTGACTATGATCCTGTACGCCAATGTGCATTAGAGTCCCAACTACTTCCGCCCAGAACATATTCCTTTCCTTAACTCACTCTAGAAGTCAGATGGAATAGAAGCAAAAGAAGTAAATATGTAAAACAAAGAAAATGCAGATCACCTCTCTGTACCAGCTTCTTAGTTCTTTTTACACCTTTTCATTGCTTTCTCGAAAGTGACACATGAAAATTCCTAGTGGGCTAAGAGTGCCCTGCAAGACTAGCAAAAAGATCACCCACCCATGTATGCATGTTCTCCCTGGTTCTCACACTGTGCCAGGAACTATATGAGATGTGCTTCCATCATTTAACAGCAGGCCTTTGCTTGGAAAGATCTTATTCTGGTGTGAAATGTAGACTGCAAAATATAAAAATTTTGAAATAACGCTTAAAATTGTGACAAGTCCAGATAGCTATTAGGTTAATTTCTGGTACAGCGTGTAAGTGGAGTTGTGATTTGGGGCAAAGGTTGGGCAGTATTTCTGAAAGTCCCATATGCTCTGAATCTTGAAGGTTCATTAAGCAAACAACTGGATAGGGGGTTCCAGGAAAGGAGCAGAAAGTGCAAATACAGAAGACCAGAGTACCCAGCATGCAAAAGAGAACAAAAGATAAGGAAAAGCTGCAGGTGGCCTTTGATTTGTACATTCAGATGGGCACTCTTGATTCTGGCTCCTAAAGTAGACTGAGAGGGCTGGCGAGATGGCTCAAAGGATAAAGTGTGAGGAGCTGCGTGTGCATCACTGGCACCTACATAACCTGAGGCAATAGCACATGTCTATAACTCAAGTGTGTACATGTGGGAGCAAAGGTAGGAGATTCCCCCAAACTAGCAGTCCAGCTCTTATGGCAGGCACTTCTGTTAACAGAACAGGTCCTGCCTTGAGTAAGATAGAAGGCAAGGACTCACACTCAAGGGTGTTCTCTGACTTCTACACATGTGCTTGGGAGCATGTGGGTACTTACACTTTCACACACAAATACACATGGACCTGATTCAAGTAGATACATGAACACAAATGTATACAATATTTACACAATACATTGCACATTCACAAAGACATATGCACATACACACATACACACGGGCACCTGTATGTTGTTAGTGCAGGACACGACATAGAAGCATGGGATTAGTGATGAAAGCCATAACGAAGCAGCATTGACTCGGTCGTGGTGGGTGGGATTAGAGAAGTTGAAAATATGTGATAAATTTTGAGTGTAGAAGCAAGAAGATTTGATAAGATGACAAGTGAGAGTCATAAAAGGAAGATGAAATCAAGGAAACATTAATATGTGGTATAAAATACATGCTACAAGTATCCAAACCCACAGTACGGTCCCTACGCCTGTTGGGAAAAGAGAAACAGATGACGAAACCATTTGATGAGCTCTCCAAGAAACACAGGGTAAAAATTTAATCTGGGTTCTCTTTCCCTAACGGAAGGAGATGAATTCTGCACTGACACAACAGTTCAAAGTTTTTAATCTAAAAAATGGCTTATTCACACAAGAGTGCAGAAAAACAATGACTTTAATATGAATAAGGAAATAACTCTCAGAATATTTAATTTAGAAATACAAATTTTAAAAACCATAAATATCCTAGGAAGCAGAGGATACTTTTTTCTGGTTTTAAAAATAAGAGTGCTTCTTAGAATTACGACACAAAACAGCGAAACCAAAAAGAAAATTACTCATAAATTTGAAAAATACAAATTTTTAATGTCTGCACGACAAAAGACTGTTGTGAGGAAGCTGAGGGTGAATGAAATGTGATGCCCTCATCTGTGACACAGCAACCAGTTAATTATTAGAATATAAAAATATTTTGTTAAAGAAGAAAGCATGGGACGACAAAGGAAAAGACCAGACAGTTCACAAAGAAAGAGGTTCACAAGGCTTTGAAGTACAGAACAATTTTCCTTCTCACTATTAAAATTATGCAAATTAAAGTAGCAATTAGATGTCATTTTCACCTCACAGGATGAGTGTTGATTTAAGAGACTAATAATGAGTAGTGCTGGCAGGCCACAGAAAACAATTATTCTTACATACTGGAGGTTGCAAATGTATAACATTTGTTAACGGAGAAAATATGACCACATCAATTAAAATCTGAAATCCACATTGTTTCATGTGGTCATTTGATCACAGGAGCTCCTGCTATACGAATTCACACCAGTGCAGTCACAGTGCTGATGGTGATATTAAAATGCAGGAATATCCAAAATATTGAGCCTGTCAGTCCAAGTGTGCTGACTCTTTAGATGCTGAATGATTTGGTCATTCACAAACACATGTTACATTTAAATAGAAATATGAAAATGAATATAACCTAGATCATAATGTATTTAACATTATTAATGACAAAACTGCATTTTGGACCAAGTACCTGCATACTAAAAGTAAGTGAGCGATGACTACCTGAGCCAACACTGACTAGTTTACAGAACATGTTTTCTAGTTGAAGAAGTGGAATGTATTATTAAAAGAGGTAAACATCTTTAAATACTCTTCCTTTGCAATTCCTAATATACCACTGAAAGTTTTATTGATGACATGGAAGCTTTATGAAGTGAGATTGGGTACTGGAGATTGAAAACCTCACCAATTCAAGTATACCTTAACTACCACCCTTCATTTATTTAGAATTGGAAAGCGTGTTAAAGACAACCTTGGAGAACGTTGCCTGACAGCTAAGAACATCTCAAATCAGTTTACTGGATAAATTAATCATGAATATTTATATTCTTAAATGAAATAATTCACCTGTAGAAATATGTAGGCTTGCCAATTAACAGAGCCTCAGTCCCTGAGTATCAAATAGTTAAGACTCATTTAGTTGTTATACATGGTGGCATTTGTGACATGAAATTTGCATTAAAATGTAGTAGGAGTGTCAACTGCCAACAGTTAAATTTTGAAGTTGTGTTGTTACAACTTGTGTCATTTTACAAGTTTCACTGTAATGTTTGCTGGTTAGAATTAAAATCATTAGAAATAAATTCTTGATATCTAAATTAGGGTTCCAGAAACCTGCAGTCACACCAGGTGAAGGTTACCTTGTTAGTCTTGCATTGAGAAAGATACTGCAGCAAAAGTAGCTGTCAAGTAGTGCAATGGATTTGAAGAAATGGCCTAAATCCTACAGCAACGCTATTTTGTAGCCTTAGGCAAATTTTAACTGTTTTTAAATGTTCTTTTTAAATAAAATAATCAAAAGTTGTGTTTATCTTTCATAGTTGTACAAAACTGAAGGTAACACAAGGGCAAATCTTCCTTTAATTGCTCTTTAATACCGTGATTATTATCATCAGGGGCTGAATAAGTGTCAGAGAACAGGGAGTCCTCAGAATTGACTCCTGTAGATTATGCAGACAAGAAACTGGACTTAATCCTTTGTAAGTCACTGATGACCTTCAAAAACCCAGTGTTCCAGAAATAGTAATTATAAAAAAGAAGGTAAATTGTGCTTAAAAAAATAGAAGAGGGGACACAGAGTATGTGCTTCCTAGTTAGTGAAGCACTTAAGGCCATAAGACTATAGTAGGAGATTGGAGGGTGAAAACAAACTGTTCCCTTTAAGGATATGCTCCCCATTGGCTCAGGATGTAGCTGGATTATACAGAAAGATTCCAGTTTGGCTACCAGGATAAAACATAGTCTACTCATGTGACAAAGGTAGGAAGAAGAATTCTTGCATAAGTGGTGGGAGATTCCTTGAGGGTTATGGAACTGGGCCTTTTGTGTGACGAAAGCTCACTGAAAAGCTGCTTAAACACTGAAGATCATTTCTCTGTAAATGTGCATGTGCACATGCTGCACTAGCTCCACACCTGTATAAAGAAGGCAAATTCTTTTCCTTCTGCCAATCCAAATGTAAAATAATCATCCTTAAAGATTCCCAGAGATCCTAGACAACAATGAGGACATAAAGGGGACACACATAGACCTAATCCACACGGGAGTAGAAAAAGACAGGATCTCCTTAGTACGTTGGGAGCATGGGGAACTTGAGAGAGGATTGAAGGGAAGGGGAGAAGCAGGGACGGGAGCAAAAAAAAAATGTAGAGCTCAATAAAAATCATTAAAATTTAAAAGAAAAAGTTTCCTCTTTTAGGATTTTGTAAGGCTAATAAATAGAACCTTGAATTTGCGTGTGTAAACTCAACAGCAAGATCAAAACACATGTCTATGAAGTATCAACAAAATATATAAAGCCTGTAACTTCCCTGAAACATAAAATGCAAGTACATTGACATATTAACATTTACTAAAAATTGTACGGTTATAAAATTTATGAAAATGTTCGGTTATGAAAATTTCATTAAATTCTAAAGACGTGACTTTCCCTTTCACTCATCTTCCTACTTTTCACAAAAATTCCTACTTGGTAGGTATTTGTTTCTTGTGATGACATATGAAGGAGTTGTGTGTGACTTTGTCTTCCTTATTTTGTAAATTTAATCTCCCTTGTTCAAAAGCCTGATAATTGTACCTTCCTACTTATAATTAAAAGATAAGAAGGGTTTGACCAGCATATACAGGAAATTATATATTAATAGAACATTTGTGGGCTTAATAAAGGAGACCTTTATAATATTTCTCTTGATCAAAAGTACAAATGAGCACTCTAAAGAGAACAGATCAAAATACCTCCCAAGGGTGTTACAGTTTTCTTTATAGGTCGAGATTCCACAGCATTTGACAAGGCTGGAAGTATGACCACCTCTTTTCTTCCAAGCTCTCTGACCCACTTTCCGCCACACTCCTTTGCTTGACCATTTTTTCCTTCTCACATTTGGGGAGACTGATGCCCCACGGTCCTTTCCTGCTGTGCAGGTCCAGGATCCTGGACATCTGCGTATCTTCTTTGGGTGCCATCAGCAGCTCATAATCAATTCATCCCCATGAAGCTCTCTATCTTCACCCAGATCTCTGACCGTGTACCTACTTCTTCCGTTAGTCAGCATCACCAGTAAAACATTTTTTTGCCTCAGGTCAGAGACATCAGCTGACAATCTTTATTGTCACTATACTTTTCTGGCACCCTTCCACACAAATCTGACAAATCAGCGAGTCCTGATGAAAGTTCTGTATTTATGGTATGTGCGCGTTACTCTTTTCCTGGTGCTTCTACTCTAATCTAAGCATGTCTTACTTTAAATCGCATCACTCTGACATTTAATTAACAGGACTTCTGCTTTCCATTATTTACTTTTACAATATGGTTTAGTGTGCCACCGCATTGCTTTTTGTAAATTGCAAATCTGATCATATCTTTATTCAATTCAAATAGTTTACATGTACTCTTTTTTTCTTCCATGAGGTCTCCTTCCAGCTGCTATAGAGTTTCTGCGCCTGTACAAAGCCTTGTCCCTTAGCACACTGATGCCCTCTCAATGCTTCTCATACTACTCCTAGACCAAACTGGCTTCCCACACCTTAAGGTCTTCTCAAGTAGCATCTACTCACACCCTTGTGCTTTAAATAACTCAGCAAGAGGTTGAAACCCTGACTAGCCAACATCATTAAATGTTGTGTCAAGCTTGGTGTTCTTACCACTCCTGTGTTTCTCCATATCACAGCTCTATTTTCTCTTCAGAGCTCTGCCATAATTTATACACTATCTGAATTGTCTCTTACCCCCACACTAGGAGCTCATGGAGGGTAACAGCTACTCTTAAAATGTTTTGTATTCTGAGTTTCTTTCATAGTATCTTAAATTTCTCTTCCTGAATATGTTTAATAAATAAATAGACAAATCCATTATCCTAATCTCATGAATGAATAGATGAATTCTTTAGATAATATGATTTTAACCTTTTCTCCACTATTCACTGCCATGCGATTAATGAATAAATTGCCAAGAACTGCCTTGCTCTATTTTCTTCAAAATACTTCAATTACGGAAAGGATAAATGGAAATTCTTACTTATGTCCAATTCAAGCAATCTCAGTAAGGATACGTTTTTCATAATTTGAGGCTTCCTGATAAAATCGCTGGAGTGGTTACTGGTAAAAATGCCAAGTCTCCGACAAACAAAGAAACTACTCTGATAATGGATTTGTCTATTTATTTATTAAACATATTCAGGAAGAGAAATTCTTAAGATACTATGAAAGAAACTCAGAATACAAAACATTTTAAGAGTAGCTGTTACCCTCCAAGATATAAAACTAAAAAGAAGGCCTGTCTCCTTAGACTGTTTATATAACATTAATTTGGGGCAAATTAAATTATGCAATGTTACCACAGTCCTAAAACTAAAGCATTCTCATAAATTTAAAAATCAGATAAATGTTGGAGGAGCCACGCTTACTCGTCCAGGCCACCCAGAACCAAAATAATCACACAGAAATTGTATTAATTAAAACACTGCTTGGCTCTAACTTCTTATTGGCTAACTCTTACATCTTAATTTAACCCATTTCTATTAATCTGTGCATCGCCACGTGGCAGTGGATTATTGGGTAAAATTCCCATAATCTGTCTTTGGCAGCTCCATGGCATCCCTCTGACTCTGCCTCTTTTCTCCCAGCATGCCATTTAGTTTTTCCTGCCTATCTCTGTTCCCCTACAGCTCTGCTAGAGACCCAAAGAAGTTCCATTATTAACCAATGAAAACAGCACATAGACAGAAGGCTCTTCCACACCAGATACATGATGGTGTTCCTCTGTATATACAATATAGAGATGATTATCAATAGGCAAATGAGAGATAGACAATGATCTTCCTCATTGGAAGGAAGTGAACATAGTTTTCCTCTTCCCACTCTTCCCAAAATAAATAAAACCTGGAGAACACCTATTTGGAAAAAAAAATTAGGATTTTTCTGACAATTGTAATCACTCAGAAACACATCAGTTGAAATTATAAATCACTTACCATCTGCAAAAGGACAAACTGAAGCAATGGGACTCACATTTTGTCATTAATTTTAGAACGGGAAATTATAGGGGAGATAGAAAATCATAAAACTGAACAATTATTTCAGATCAATATAGGTTGTTTCTATCAATTCTAAGCATGAAAAACCAACGAATCACAGTCTGCTGATTTTTTAAAACCAAAAGTAAGTACACAATTCTATTTTCTATTTTATATCTTTCCTTTGAAGAATACAGCTTTATCTTTAGCCTGCTTAGGAATATTACTGAAGCCCAATGCAGTCTCTTAGATTTTACAAGGCCCAATATTCCTAAGGGAAAGCATACACAATATTTAAGCATTGTTGAATTTTACTCCAGACATGAGAGTTGTGCACCTTAACATAAGTGAGCTTTTATTACTGTGTAAGTGAGAACGCCTATGGGCATATTGTCTGTAATTTTATATTCTCTGTGGATTTAAATTTACTAAGCAATTACATTTTATATAACCAGTTATTTTTATCATTGTCATTGGATATTTCAATTTGGTGAGTAAATTGCCAATCTAAAAAAGTTAGATTTACCTTCTATAAAAGAATAGTCATGTGATTGGTATTGGGAAAGTTAGTACACACCTCTAATGCCAGTACCCAGAAGGGCTGAGGCAGGAGAATCATAAGTTATAAGTGAGCCTGTACTTTATAGCAATGTTTAGGCCAGTCTGGGCTATAAGGGAGTTATACTATGTCAAAATCAAACCACTCTCATTATTACTATAGAACAATATACGAATTTTCAATGATTGATGATTCTAAGAAAAAATTAAATTCATAAATTCACAAATATTTAAATTTAAAATTTGGTGATAGCTTAGTATTTTGTTTACTAGTCTTGCTTAAATTTAATAAATATTAAGTAGCCTGTTATGGGTTGTATCAAATATTTTCTAAGAACCTTATCCAGTTTTTTTGCAGAGATAGCTATATTGAAATCTATATAAAATGTATTAAAGAATTCAACTAAAAATCATTGACCATATTTATTATTTAACCGTGAATATGTTTTCATTAGCTTATGTGCTTTATATGGGATACAATAACAAAATGTAAATATCCAATAACACTAAATGATTGCATGAAAGGGCTACTTATACTTACTTTCATTATTGAAAATAGTTATAATTTTTATTATCTGTATTTTTCTAATTTCCTTTTAATATCCTGTAAAATTTGAATTCTTAGCAACATGAATAGCTAAAAAATAAAAAAAAATTAATTTAAAGATATGTAACTACTGCTGAAGACAAAATATTGTTAGCAGTAAAATTAGAAGTCCAAATTATTGCTTCCTCTAGCAAGATGGTATTGATCCCCCCAAATTGCTCTTTTTGAATTAATCATATCCAGTTTTACAAGCTGGTAAACTCTATACATAGAGTGGTTTATTGATAGACATACTTTTTAGAGAGCTGATGTTAATTTGGTCCTGGTAATCAGCATTGGATTATATCATTTAAACAGAGAATCCACATTTTATTATTGTCTTTTTCTGTGTAGTTTTCATAAAAGCAATTAAATATACCCTGGCTAATATTCTTTATTCATACAGAGAGGAGATTAGAAGTTTATAAAGATTCAGTATGGGAACATTAAACTTAAAATAAATTGAGTATAACACATATTATTATTTATATGCATTCCAAGATATCAAGTTTGAAAACCCAGTCTGTGTCAGTACAAAGAAAAAAACCCCAAGTTAATTAAATTTCAAGACTATTTTTATTCTTTTGTACCCAAAGGCATAAAGTTTGGTAGATGAGATTAACTTATAGTTACGGCTTCTGGTTCACCTGTGATTAGAGTTGAATCGTGTGTGTGTGTGTGTGTGTGTGTGTGTGTGTGTGTGTGTGTGTGTGTGTTTTGGGTCGGTCTATCCAAGAAGCACCAACCACCTGATTCACACTCTCCATAGATTGTTCCCAAATGGATCTTGGGTTTATCTTACGGAATTCATTATAGAAATCTATCAAAAATAAGAAATGTCTTCACTAAAAATATTTTTGCTTATTTAGAATTTGCTTTTAAAAGTATTTTTAACACCTATGCAGGGTGTGAAAACCATTAGCTTGTTAACATTGTATGGCACTTGGGTATATCTAAAGTTACTGTTTTTATTGCACATTAGGAAAGAGCACCCTCTATATTTCTTTTATTTTCTGTGTAACCAGCTGTAACAGTCTCGGGTTAACCAGTGCTTTACCACAAACACTTTATTTCATACATGTGTTTATATAAACAAAATAATACTAATTAAGATAATAAATGAGGTTAACTGGTGGTGTGGAGTAAGAAAGGATTAGCACTTTACAGTTTACAAAACTGAATGTCATTGTGTGACCATTTCAATTCTTAAGGTCTTAATTTGTGAAAATAAAACTCATTCAAAACTAAGTAATAGTATTCAAATGTAATTCACTGTGGACAAAAGTGCCCTTGCTTTGAATAATAAATTTGCATAATCAATTAGTTTAGAAGCTCTTAGGAGAGACACAAGATAAATGTAAAATAAAAAGAGTATCCATCACTCCTTAGTGAGAGTGCTTTGAGTAGAACGGTGTGAAATGTAACACTTGGTGTGTGACAAAACACCTAAAATTTATAAATGATTATCCATAAGTCTAGCTATACTTTGTATGAACATTGGCTTAAAATAACACCCTTTTGCTTTAATATTAGTTTCATTCCCAAATAAAACAATATTAGTTTCATCACAAAGTAAACCAATTTTAATTTTGTAACCAAGGAAAACAAATAAGCAATAAACACTAAATAGGAGTAGGCATAAGAATCATGACAAATATATACCCACAATATTTTATAAAACTGTCAAAAGCTTCAGCACCTTCATGAAATTAGGTTCTACAATACAGTAGTAAACAGACCTCGAAAATAAAGAATCGTCCTGTTATCTGGTAAGTGAATTAAGTACAAATAATATGAAAGCAAGCACTGTAACTCATGAAATAGATACCTTCCTTCTCTTAAAACCCCCTTTTATGTTTTTCTTTTGTCAGTTTATTTTCTTGTCCTGACAGCTTTAAATTAAAAGATTTTCCAACTTGCTGCAATAGGAACAAAGCCCTCACCATACGTAGAAACCATTTCCTCACGTCAGACAAGTCAGAAGCATTGTTTAACACGGCAATAGATACACACAGAAAACAGAGGAAGCGTCTGAAATATCGCACATCACCAACTGAACTAAAAGCCAGCCCAATGCCAAGGATGGTTACATATTAGTGATCTATGCTAAGGCTGCCGTTAGCTGGCAGCTTTTCCACATCAATGTACATAGAATCTTGATGGGGGACTCTGTACAACTGATAGCTTGTAGGATTATGTGAAGCCTCTCATGTGGGTTCATTGGGTGGAAATTCAGGTTGATCAGAGACTAAAGTGACTGGTAACCGGGTAAGGCCTCATGGAGTTTCATGGACAGCCAGGTCCATTAAGACATCAGGAAATAATTACAAACTAAAATACAAGGGCAGAACAGCCACAAATGACATCACTGCATCTTATGTTTTGTCTACCAGCTGACTTAAACGTATTTTCTCCACATCATCACTCCTCTGGCCTCTTCACCATGGACTTTAGTACTGGGAAGAGCTTGTGACTTCTTTAAAAGAAAGATAGGAGGTTACTCTAGTGAAACTTAAGACAGAAAAACCAAAGGGGGATAAAACACCAGACATTCAGAAGACAGACACAATACTAAAATGTTACAGAAGAATTCAGCTTGTGTGATCTAGGCAGGGAAAATTAAAAGACAGAAAGGAATGAAGGATGATAGAAGAGAAGGACGGAAGGAGGAAACAGACGGGAAGGAGAAAGATGTATCAAATGACAATCCCGAAGACTAAGCCTTTTAAACTATGATTTTTCTCTGACATCAGGCAATTGTTGGAATCCTGAATTATTTTCCTAGAAAATTTATAACAAAGAAGGGAATCCACTCCCTCATTTCAGTTTTCTTCAATTTAGCTGTAACTTATATTTTACTCACAGGCGTTCGTCACAGCAAAACTGTTGGCTGTCTCGATGTTATCCACATGAGGTACCAGATTGAAAGGAGCTTCGGAGGCATTGGGGCTGGTGTTATGAAGAAAGATTGCCAATCTGAAAGCAGTGTATTCCTGGTCTGTGTTTCGGATGAAGAGACCACCTGTGAAAGACAGCAGCTTCACAGTGCTTTCTGCTTTAGATGTTAGACCCAGCCCCAGGAGTGTCAAACACCTCCACCGGCACACATGCAACTAAGGAGCTCTGGACTATGCACTGCTTTGTCCCTGCACTGTCTTCAGGGCAGTTCAGCTTTTTCTTGATTCAATCTGTCATGATCCCAATGACCTCTGAGACCATTTAGTTTGTCTGGCTTTCTTTCACTTGCCCTCTTCAGGCAGCCAGTTCAGGAAACCTCTCTGTACCAGTGAGGATGCAGATAGAACGAAAAGAGATTTCCATCAAAATATAGGACAGGCACGAAGTAATGTAGATGCACAGGGCAGTAGACTTAGGAGGGAGAGCACTTAGTTTGCCCCCGTGCTTGTGTACCCGGCCCAATCAGTTCGGTTGTGTACTCAGTACACACATTTTAAAAAATGATGCAGTGTTTGAGGCTGGGCTTGGCTGGGCTAGAAGAAATTCAATAGCTGAGTCCCATCAGCAGACGGAAGAGGAGAATGGCAAGCAAAGGGAGGAAGGGAGGGTCGCCAGAGACAGAGTGGGGTGCCCAAGAATATGGAAGAGCAAAAGCACAAGACAAAGGCAAAATAAAACCGGCAAAGCTTCCTAGAAAAGGATAGAACTTTTGATTCTGTCAATTGGAAGCAAGACAAGGCAAGACGTGTGGAGAGAAAACGCTTTTGTCCCAATCTCTTCCTGTAATAGACAGATTGCTGCAGTTACAGAACAGCAAGAAATAGGTTAGAAAAAAAATAAAATTAAATGAAATTTGATGCTTCCTTTTGCTCTTGGGGAAAGAGTTTAATTAAAGAAATGTGCTATAAAATACAACCAAAGACCATGGAT
>JAQHUG010000350.1:291009-317800 GCA_028555095.1 Dicrostonyx torquatus | reverse complement strand
TCCCATAGGACAGGGTATCCTGCACCATCTTAAGGAAGCAGGGGGAGGGCAGTGGGGTAGTGGGGGAGTGGGAGGGCCGGGAACAAGGGGAGTAAATGTAAATTTTTCTTTTAACAATAAAAATTAAAAAAAAAGAATGGTGTGCCATTTAGACAGAAGAAAGTGTCTAAAAAGAAAGAATCACAGTGGGAATCATCATAAAATAGAATCAAGTTTAGCAAAAGCAAGGAGAGGTTAATAGGAGGGCTTTGAGGGAGGAAAGAGAAGGGATAAATGGCATAATTATAGTTAATAATATAAAATAAAGAAAATAATTTAAAGTTTGCAACATAATTTAACAAGTGATATAAAATAGAGAACTGATGTACACATTTTGCTAATAATTATGAATAGTTAATAGTATTTTTCTAAGAAATCACAGTCAGTTTCTTTTTTCTTAATTCCAGTTCATGCTTAGATAGTTGATAGGGACTTGGTAAAATCATTAACTCCATCTAAGAGATATTCAATGTTTTCTTAAATTTTGTTTTTGGTGTAGGAGGGTCCTTTCTCTATATCTTTGCTTTCATTGGTTAAATAAAGACTCTGCCTGGTGGATGGAGTAGACAGAACGGAAGGTGGTGGGAGAGAAGGAAGTGAGAGAGCTGCCATGAAGCTGCCAGGGTCAGACATGCTGAATCTTTCCAGTAAGCCCACTACCTCATGGTGACACACAGACTTTCTAGAAATGTGCTGAATCAGATGTGAGAATTAGCCAATAGAGGCTAGAACTAATGGCCAGGCAGTGTGTTAAATGAATCCAGTTTGTGCGTGATTATTCCGGGTATATCCTCAGCAGGGACACAGCTGCACCTAGTACAAGAAGTTTTAGTTTATAAAATAAATCGGTGGTTATTCTGTCTCATTAAAGCAAGTACTACTATACAAGAACATAGCTTTTGAAACAATTCATCCATTTCAGAAAGGTTTCAGTTTCCTTTCTGTTGCTGTGATAAAACACAGCAAAGGGAAGCATAAGCTTAAGACTCGAGTTCCCAGACCATCGTTAAGGGAAAACAAGGCAGGGACACGAAAGAAGGCAGACTTACTTACTGTTCCTCACTGTGCAATCTCTGACAGAGGAACTCACTTTATAGAAGAGAATACTGGGAATGTAAATTTGCTACTTGTTATCTAGTTTACAGGCCAGATTACACTCAGCTAGCATTCTTAGAAAATGCAGGACCACCTGCCAGGGAATGGTGTTACTCCCAGTGGACTGAGCCCTCATACATTAACTAACAACCAAGAGGATCCCCCACAAACAAAATCATGGGCAAATCTTACCCAACCAATCCCGCATTTGAGGCTCCATTCTCAGATGACTCTAGCCTGGGTCAGCTGAGAGTTAGAACTCCCTGTCAGGTTGCCACAACTTTTCATTCCTTCCCCAAGGCATGCTCACAGGCCAAATTGAGACTCCACTCTCAGAAAACTCTAAGCTACGCCAATAGGAAAAGCTAACCAAAACAGACAGCAAGCCTGTTTTAGAAGTGATAAAGCTTACAATAAGTATGCTAAACCAAACAATTAGCCAAACACATGGACACCAAAAGTGTAGCTGGATATTAGTGACAGCTTGCCCAGTTTACATGATATTCAGTGTCTATCCTTTAGAGAGCTTGCGTAGGCTACTGTTGGTTTTGTGTTTGTTAATTAGCAGTGAAAAAGAAAAGGAAACAGGGAAGAAAAGAAGAGGAAATAGAAGAGTTGAATATAAGACAAGGAAAACTATTTAGATATTATATTGCATGATACTCTCTCGTGTGTGTGTATGTGCATATGTGTGCCTTATGTATATATGTAAGTTTGTAAAGACAAACACTTGCCTTGTGTAAATTATAATTTTCTTGTTTCTGATATAAATAAGAGAGGAAATGATCAATATTAGAAAAATACCTATATTTGTATTTTTGAAGCAACTCTACTAATGATTGAGACATTGTCAGTGCTGGAGGGAATAACAATGCTGTATCACTACTTATTTCTTACAGCTTTAACAAATGGGAAAGAAAGGAAAATGAAAGTAGATACAGGAATTGTATGCCCATTTTAACTTGTTCATAGTTAATGTGTTCATTTGTTCCCAAGAATTTATTGTTAATTTTATGTGTTCTAGGTTGTTGGATTCAAATCTTCTGTTTTCCTCCACTGTCCACTGCTATTGTTTTTCTCTCTTCCATTTTAGCACCTTAGAAGATTGAATTTTATGTATTTAATCACACAGCATCCTACTGCCTTCTCTTGAAAATATCCTTGGCTGTGACTGAACACATTTTAAATAGCCTGTTTTGCCTAAAATAATGCCTCAGAGCAGTGATTGCTTCAGTTTCAAGATGGTTCTGCAGACAAAGACCTCTGCCTTCCTGGCAATCTCATGTGATGTATATTTTCTATACACACGCCTCATCCATTACAGAGTATAGACAAACCATTAATGCAAATGTTCAGTCACTGCTACCTGCAGATACAGAATTCAAATAGCCTTTTGAATATGAAAGCAAGTGCTACTAAGAAGACATGATCGAATGAATTACATGACTACACATAAAAGTAGATGCACAGCAAAGAACATGTTAATAGTAGTTATTTGGGGAAGTTACAATTACAGGTGATTTTCCTTTTAATTTGTATAATTTTGTCCTAAAAACAATGTCCAAATAAAGCTTGTTGTACAATTGTATTGTACTTTTCTGCTGCTGTGAAGAGACACTATGACCAAGGAAAGTCTTATGAAAGAAATAATTCAAGTGTTTCTTACTGTTTTAAATGGTTCGTCCACCACCACAATGGTAGGAAGCAGAGAAGGATGCTCCTGGAGCAGTAACTGAAAGCTTTCTAATCCTCTAATTCTCAAACATTTCTACTCCCTGGTGACTAAGAACTGCCTTACATGAACCAATGGAGCCATTCTCACTTGAACCATCACAGAAATGGGTGCTTTGAATGCTTTATGAAGGCTTTAAAATCATCACTGTAATTGATGAGTACAAGGTTAAAAATGTAAATTTTAATGTTATATACATGAAGAAATTAACAACAATATTCTTTGTCAGAATCATACAGAGACAGGTAATATATTGTTCAAATACTAATAATACATGAACAATATTTCAATACAGTTACAATGAGTGAAGGTGAGATATGACCATGGAAGACAAAAGTTCACATATGAATGGGGAGAATATTTTCACAGATTCAAAGATTTAATTTTATTAAATTAAATTAAAACCAAAGGTTAAAATAAAAATACTATAACTTCACTTTATATTAATAAATTAAAATATATTTATTATTTTATTTAAAAAATATCATTGGTCTTGCAGGGTATTGCCGTGGGTCAAGGCACTTGCCACAAAGCATCGAGCTTTGAATTTGAACCCCTAAAATCATATGGTGGAAATTTACTCCACAAATATGTTCTCTGACATTCAAATACACTCCATGGTAGGGGTATATGTGTGTACATACACATGTACACTCATGCATATGCATGCATCTCCACTTGTGCTCCATGATGGGGGTGTGTATGCATGTGTACACATGCACACTCATGCACAACCACATGTGACCCATGATAGGGTGTATGTGACTGCTTACACATGCACACAAATGCACACTCATGAGCCTCCACATGTGCTACAAGAATGGAGTGTGTGTGTGTGTGCATGCATGCACAGGCATACCAATGCACACTCATGTACATCTTCATGTGCTCCATGATAGGGGTGTGTATGCATGTGTACACAAGCACACTCATGCACAACCACATGTGACCCATGATAGGGTGTATGTGACTGCTTACACATGCATACCCATGCACACTTGTGAACATCACCATCTACTCCATGATAGATATGTGTGTGCATGCATACACATGCATACCCATGCACACCATGTCCACAAAGAGAATAAATAAGAATTAAGTGTCTAAAAAATGTGTTATTTTAATAATCTTATTCTTATACTGTTAATAAAGCTCTGTAACAAAATAACATGATTTCTAGTCATTGATATTTTCTTAGAGAGGAGTATAGTGAAAATTTTATTATTTGATGACATGGAAAGTCCTGTATATGTGTTGCTTTTATTGTTTAATAAAGACTATGCTGTGGGCCTACTGCAGTGCATAACAGGGCAAGGTGGGAATTCCAAGCAGATAGGAGAGAGTAGGCAGATTCAGAGAAGCCATGTAGTCACCACTGGAGACAGACAACAGACACTGGACAGGACCTTACTGGTAGGCAACAACCATGTGGTGATACACAGATTAATAGAAATGGGTTAATTTAAGATGAAAGAGCTATATAGAAATACGTTTAAGATATTAGCCAAACAGTATTGTAAATAATATAGTTTCTGTATGATGGTTTTGGATCTGGGCAACTGGAAACAAATGAGCAGCCTCCAACTACAGAATGGTGCACCACTGTGGGCTGACTGCATCCACATAAAACTTGAGAAAGCTTGGAAAAGAATTCCAGACATAAAAGAACAGAGTTAAGCATGACTCTTTGGTAGCTAGTAGGTTTTTTTTTTTTTTTATCAGATGGGCGCTGTTTGCTGGTTGCAAGCAGAGTTGCTGGAGCTCCTTTAAGAGAGGACTTCCTGATTCATCATTAGCAGCAAAAAACCATGTGGTTTTGAAACAACAACTTCCTGGTTTATGCTAGTTACCTGAACAGTTCTGACACTTTACAGAGTGTTATTATTTATAAAGAGGTGATGCTGGATCAGTCCCGTGAGGGGTGGTGGCAGGTCACCAGAAAGATAGATATGCCATGCGGAGAGAGCAGGGGTATAGAGTTTATTTAGTGGGCTATAGAGGGGGAAGGAGAGGAAGAGAGGCAGAAGCTGCATCTCCAAAAGAAGGGCAGACAGAGATATTGAGAGGGGGGAAAGAGCTGGATAGGAGGTGGGACAGCAGAAGGGGGAGGTTGGGAGTGGGGGGGCTTCTCTCTTAAAGAAAAGGGTACCCAGGTGACAAAACAGGCCAGCAGATTACAACACAGAGGCCATGCACTTAAACGGGTGAGCAGTGTGTTACAAAATTGCTTAATAGTGACATAGGCCCACTGCAACCCTGGAGCTGGGGCAATATGCATAGCTCTCAGAGGCAGTGCACATACCTCCACCATATTGGACTGAGGGGAGCCAACCACAGAGTTGTTTCTAGCCATGCCCACTTAACATTTTTTTTAAAAATGCTCCTGATCAAAAGATAATTGCAGATATGTATGCAATAAAGACAAATCCAGATGGAAAAGACCTCTACATGGGTCACAGTGTTGGTTCAATGTACATAGGCTTGGGAAAGAGAAAATAAAAGAATATAGACAGTTATAAAAAGAAGTAAATGGTTTTTTTTTTTAAAAAGTAAATTCTTTAAAGAGACAGAGTATAGACAGCCATACACTAAAGGAGTAAAAAGAAAAAAAGCCATGTAAAAATGTACAGAGAGTCTGGATTATGTATATTATTATGGTTTGTTTGAAATTTTGGCTGTGAATAAGCTAAGTATAGAGATATCTCATTGTGCAGGCTACTAAACTAATCCAATGTATATACTTTAAAGGTATCTGGACTTAAAAATTTGGGTCTAAGGATATATTGCTTTGGGAAAGAGGTTCTTCTTTTGTTTCCACAAAGGATGAGAACCTTTGGAATCCTTCCAGACAAATGTGGTTTCATGGACCAAGACCCCCTGAAAAGTCTCCATGAACCCCCCAAAAAATACTGCACTCAACAAAAAGCAGGTTACAGTTTGGAGAGAACTATGCCCAAATTCCCTAAGTGAGTGTTTACAAATATTTGTTTATATTTAAAGGGGAATATGCTATAGAGATGAGTACTTTGCATTGGTATGTATCTGGGTTTATTGATATAAATTTAAGGTCATTTTTGTTCTATGTATTTCTGTGATGTAGGAGGGTCCTTCTTTATTTCTGTTGCTTTCATTGGTTAATAAAGAAGCTGCCTTGGCCTGTAGGATAGGTCAGTCCTTAGGTGGGCAGAGTAGACAGAATGGAAGGTGGTGAGAGCGAAGGCACTGCCACAGACGCCATGATTCTCCAGAATGAGATGGACACTGATTAGACTCATGCCTGTAAGCCACAGTCAAGTGGCGATACATATTATCAGAAATGTGTTAGTTTTAGATGTGAGAGTTAGCCAACCTTGTTGGACAGCCAAACTGTTGTAATGGGGGGGGGCTGGCTGTGTCCTATCCAGCTCCCGGCCACATGCATTATGTTTGTGCAGCTCATTTAAATGTAGTGTATAATTAAGAATGCAGGTTACTAGATAGTCGGCTTTAATAGTCAAACTTGCAGTTATGTTAGGTTTTCCAGATGTGCAGATATATTTCAGCTGGATAGTTACTCTTCAAATCTTTCAAAGACCTTCAGAATATGGCATTCAAAATGTTTTAATGTTTAATCTCCACGGACATAAAATACCACAAACCCCCTGCTGCACTAGACAATGTATATGGCACTTGTGGCTACATAAGCAGAGAGCAACATGTCAGGTCATTTTTATTGTTATTTTTAGTACCATGTAATGAATACTTATTTTATTCATTGTGTTCACAGAACAGAAAAATACTACAGCTCACTCACATCTTTCTGACCAAGGCTAGAGACAATCTGATGGATTCTACAGATAAATGGAAAAAGAGAGTCCAGAGGCTCCATTTCCCATAAGTCATCACAAGGACAGAAGGCAATATTTTATGAGTAGTATTCAAAAATAGTGACATTAATCTTTAAGACCTTATTGTAAAAGAAGCAAAATTCATGCACATGCAATACACAAAAATAGGCATACTACAAACAGCGATAACAGCACAAAAACAGGAAAATCATAAGGAGAACAATAGAGTTACTGCTGCAAGGAGAGGGCCACTTTAGTTTTCCACCTTGGTAAGACAGCACCTTTTGTTTAACTAAAGTACCCAAAATTGTTTCTTTGAATACTCATGCATAAATAAATAAAAATATAAACAATGATCCTATGATCAATGAACCCTCCAGCACACTCGGTTTTTATGATGTAATTTAAAGGGTTAACTGCTAGTTTATAAGCTTAGAAGGAAAAAGAATTATGACCATGATACCAGGTCAGATCTATGTTAGATTTTAATGCCATGTTATCACAACTGGCACCAGGAAAAAATACTGCATATAAATATGATTTAAAGTAATTAACTAAGTGGTCGACTTCATGGTGTCAATGTATGCCTTTCCTTCTTAAAATGTGACACCTTTACATGAACACAATGATTCATTCACTGAGCTGTTACAGTCCTGCTGTGACCAGAGCTTAACCACTGGGGAGATAAAAGTTTTTCAATTATTTAAGAACTCTCTGGAGGCCCCATAGCACAGAGAACAATTAAGAAATAGATAAATCTAAGGCATAGAATGGAGAATTCAGGACATCAGGGATGAAAATGGCAGTTTCCAGTATGACTAAGGATTAAAATAAATCATCTTCATTTTATCCCAGCCTGGTTATTTATGTTCACTTGAAATGATATCTGCTAATTCCTCCTCTGACACTTTGAAATCACCAATTTCTGCCATCAAATATTCACCATTCTATTGGAGATGCACACACTATAAATATCTAATTTATATGTCTAAACTAAATTCTTTAGAGCAAATACTCTATCAATAACCTAAACAATAATGGACTCAGATGGGTTTTTGATATAACAACCTCGAAGGTATGTGCTGACATTTTAGAGTTGTAGTGGAAAGGAGTGACCCACACCATGCTGTTTATTGAGGTGTGCCTCTCACTTTTGTGTATGATTTTCAGTACTTACTTATTTTTGCTTGTTTACAATTACTGTAGTGACTAAGGTTAAAACAGTCTGAGGTCAGTTTCTTGAATTTTTATAGGTTTTTCCTTTGTCTTTTCATTCCTACCCTTTAGAGCATGAGAGGAATCCTTCAGAGAAAGACCTAGGGATGAAAGAATACCTGGAGGTCATCCAGAGAAGATGACTGGCACACCTGAACCTTGGTATTTAACAACTGCATTTTCAGAATTCTAGATTGCTTTCTTCAAAAGTAGATGTTTTCCATACAATATATTTTAATCATGATTTGCCTTTCCCAATTCTTCTGATATTCCTTCCACATTCCTCTCATCAGATTTCATGCCTTTTCTGTTCCTCACCAGAAAACAAATAGATATCAAAGCAATAAGAATAAAATAAATACAATAAGACAAAAAAGAACAAACCAGAATATTTTACAGCAAACAAACAAGAGCAAAAAAATGAGCCAAAGTAAAAGCACAAAATATACATGTAGGTTGAGAGAGACACATATTTATACACTCACGATCCCATAAAATCACAAAGCTTAAAGCCATAATATAGTCACAAAAACATGAAAAATTAAAAAAATGTCCTGTCTAAATCTTATGAGACAAAACCTACAAAGATGCTATTGAGTTGTTTTGTGCTGACCATCTACTGCTAGGCATGGTGCTTACTCTTAAGATTGGTTTCTATCTTCAGTGAGATGCCACTGAAGAGAACTTATTTTGATTTGCAATTGCCCATTGCTTCTTGGTTAGTGTTCTTTCCCCTTCTCTATATGCTAGGAGCCCACCTGGAGCAGACCTACACAGGCCCTGTATGTTACCACAGTCTCTGAGAATCCATATGTGCCTTGTTCCTGTGTGTCTAGTAGGCACTGCTCCTTTGGTTTCTTCATTCTTACTAGCTTTTACAATATTTCTGCTTACCTTTCTACATAAGTTATTAGCCCTGAAGGGGGTGGATGTAATGAAGACTTCCCATTTAGGGTTAAGTGTTTTGAGATCTACTATTTTCAACCTGTCATTCTTTGGAGTTCTCATTTCTTGCAGGAAGAACCAGTGCTGATGATGGCTGAGAAAGGTACTGATCTGTGAGTAAGGCAGAATATAAATCAGAGTCCTTATTGTGATGTTCTTTTATTAGAAGAGTGGTGTTTGGTTTTCCCTCATCCCTAATGTATCTGGTCTCTAGTTCTTGCTACTCAAGCAGGGTTGGATGTTGGTGTATTCAGCTGGCACAATAAATAACCAAGCCAGCTCAATAAGAAAGGGTATTTTTAATGAAAGAAAAGAGGGGAAACTCACGCTACCAGGGGGGACATATGAAGTCCTATCCATCAGGCGGATACCGCATGAAGAGAGAACACACCTGTGTTCTCTTGGTTTTCATTACCCAGGGTCCCAATGGCCACACCCCAACTTGAGGTGATTGGCTAATAGCCTTTCTCCATCAGTTGGATATTGATTCCATCTCATGGAGTGAGCCTCAAATACAATCCAGTGTTGGCTGGATAGTCCCAAAGGTTAATGGAACTATTGTATCAATGTATTTTGCATGTAAATGAGTCACAATTGTATAACAAGTGCTTTTTAGCTACTTTGATTTTTACCTTTTTGTAACATGAGGGCTGGCTCGTTGGGGTTTCTGTCCCGCCTGGTACCCAGCAGCTGGCAAGCCCCAAAGAAAATCACACAGAGAGTCTACATTAGGTTATTAACTGATTGGCCCATTATCTCAGGCTTCTTACTAGCTCCCATAAGTTATATTAGCCCATTGTCAGCCACATAGCCAGTACCTTCTCTCAGCTGGGCTGCTGCATGTTGCCTTGTTGGAGATCTGTGCAGGAATGCCAGGTAAGCTTCCTGCTTCCCAATTTCTCCTGTTCTCCTTGCTCCACCTCTACTTCCTGTCTGGTTTTCCTGCCTATTCTTCCTGCCTGGCCAATCAGCGTTTATTTAAAACATGATTGACAGAATTGTCCCGCACCACCTTTTTCCTCTGGCAACATGCAGAGAACCTTCCAGTACCATGAACACTAGTGGGATGAAGGCGCTAGGTAGGCACCAAGTAAACTCCATGTTCAATTTGTTGTGTAAGTGTCATCTTCAGCAATAGGTCATTACCTTTAGGTTTTGGACAGCAACCTTTAGGCTTGGCAACAGCCTGGGTTGATTGGGCATTTATATAGGACCCTTTGTCCAACAACTCAACTAAATGTAATTCAACCCCATTACTGGAAGCTTCAATTGGTAGCAGATGTTGGGACTCTCTGTCCTTTGTTATTTGGTAATTTTATTCAGATTTCCTTTATATGTATATATATTTTAGACAGTTTCTACTGCATTACTTTCCATATGACCCCACTAAAAGAACCCAATTTTAACATCCTTTTTCCATGTTCCCATACCTTGCCACTTTTATCATCCCTCTCCTTGTTTAATTCTCCAATTTTTCACCCCCATTCATCCATAACTATTCATTCTACTTCTCCTTCTTGGGGATCCTCCTAGAGAGATCCAATTTCCTACCTATTCCCTTATCTATGCATGACCTCCGTGATTAAATGGATTGTTGCACATATATTAAAGACTTAATATCTAACAATGACATTTGAGTTTATTCTTACATTTGTCTTTCTGGGTCTGAGTTACCTGATTCAAGAGGATTTTTGATCACTCTATCCATTTGTTTATCACTTTCATGATTTCATTGCTTAACAGAAGATTAATATTCCATGTATGGATGTACCACAATTTCTTTATCCATTCTTCATTAGATGGACATCTAGGCTCTTTAAAATTTCTATTATATGAGTAGAGCAGCAATGAAAATGGCTGAGCAAGTGTCTCTGTAGAAGGGTGAAGCTTTCTTAAGTTTTATGCCCAAGCATAGTTTCCCTGGATCTTTGGGTAGATTTGATTGTCAGCTTCCTGAAAAATAGCCATACTGCTTTCCACATTGGATGCACAAATTTGTACTCCCATTAGCAATGGATACATGTTACAAGTTTTCCTTACTCCATATCCTGACCTTCATGATTTATAATATATTACTTATAATATATAATAAATAATTCATATAATATAATATATTGGCCATTTCGAATGTGTCAGATGATATCTAGAAGTAGTTTTGATTCATATTTCCATAATGACTAAGGATGTTGAATAATTTCTTTAATACTTCTCACCAATGCTTGTTAATTATTTTGAGAGTTTAGATATGTATCCATTTTTAAGAGAGCTGTTTGTTTGGTTTTTGATGTCCAGTTTTTAGTTCTTTATATATTTTAAATATTAGTCCCCTATCTGATGTGTAATTAGCAAAAATCTTTTTCCATTATCTAGGCTTTTGCCTTGTTTGAGTGATGGTTTCCTTTGAAAGCTTTTAGTTTCATGAGGTTCCATTTATTAATTGGTGTTCTCAGTTCCTGTGCTATTGGTGTTCTCCTCAGAAAGTCTTTCCTTGTGCTAATGAACTTAAAATTATTCTCCACTTTTTCTTTTATCAGATCAGTGTATCTGGTTTTGTTTTGTGGTCTTTATTAAACTTGGAGTTGAATATTGTAAAGGGTGATGAGTATTGATCTGTTTGCATTTTTTCTAGAAAACAGACATCCAGTTTCAACAGCAACATTTGGTGAATGTTTTATCTTTTCTCCAGTATGTATTTTTGTCTTCTTTATAAAATATCAGGTGACCAAAGATGTATTAGCTTATGTCTGAGCCTTCAGTTTGATTACATTGATCAACATGTGTGGTTTTATGCAAATATGTTTTATATATTGCAATCGCTATGTAGTTTAATATGATAGTAAATGGTGGTACCTTCAACAATTCTTTTATTATTTATGATAGCCTTAGCTATTGAACTTTTTGTTTTTCTACATGAAGCTAATCTATTTCTGTTCAAATTCTGTAAAGAATTTTATTGGAATTTGGGGTGATTACCCTGTATCTGTAGATTGCTTGGGTAGGATAGCCATTTTTAGCATATTAACCCTGCCAATCAATGTGCACGGAGGATCTATCTGCCTTCTGATATCTTCTTCAGTTTCTTTCTTCAATATCTTAAAGCTTTTACCATGCAAGTATTTCACTTGCTTGGTCAGATTTATCACAAGATATTATGTATTTTTGTTTCCTTTTTTTCTTTCTTAGTCCATTTGTCATTTATCTATAGGAAGGCTGCTGATTTTTATGTACTAATTTTGTATTCTCCTACTTCATTGAAAGTGTTTATCAGCTGTTGAAGCATTTTATTGTTGTAGCATTTTTAGGAACACTTAAATATAAAATCATATATTGTAGAAATAATAATATTTTGATTTCTTCACTTCCTATTTGTATTCCTTAGCTGGCTTTCAGTTTTCATAAACTTCCTCGCTAGTACTTCAAGTACTATATTGAATAGGTATGAAGAGAGTTGACAACATTGTCTCCTTCCTAAGTTTTGTGTTAATTCTTTGAGCTTATCTCCATTTATGTTAATTTTGGCTGTAGGGGTTTCTGTAAATCAACTGTATTATTTTGTGATATCCCATGTATCTTTACTCTCCAGGAGTTTATCATGAAGGGGTGTCTGGCTTTATCAAAGGCCTTTTCTCGATCTAATGAGATAATAATGTGCTTTTTGTCTTTTAATCTATTTATATGGCGGATTGAATTTGTTGATTTTTGTATGTTGTACAATCCCTGAATCTCTGGGATGAAGGATACTTGATTAAGGTGGATGATCTTTTTGATGTGTTCTTATATTCTTTTTCTATATATGTTATTGAGATTTTTGCATCTATATTTATAAGAAAAAATGATCTGTAATTGTCTTCCATTGATGGCTATTTATATGGTTTAAGTATCAGGGTACCTATAATCTTGTAAAAAGAATTTGGCAATTGTGGTGATATTTTATTCATGGTCAAGCAAATAAAACTTGCCTGAAGAACAGAGTGCAAAGCTAGCCACACTAGTCAGTCATATAGGCCAGACAGTGGTGGCACACACCTTTAAATGTACCAGCCACACTAGTTAACCATAGAGGCTCGGTGGTGGTGGTGAATACTTTTAATACCAGCACTAGAGAAGAGTATAAGGTGGTAGGAGACAGAAACTGACTCTGTTTTCAGCCTGCAGATTTTATAGATAAAAGAACCCTCTAGTGGGTTGGCTGTATTTCTTTTCTGACCTTCAGCGTGAACCCCAATATCTGTCTCTGGTTTTTCATTATTCCTGTTACATTTGGTGCCCAGAATTTGGGGTGTGAATTTTTGAAAAAGCTGTTTGCTTGTGGCTTGACAGCGACTGACATGGGCTGGAGTTACAATGGCTGGAGACACCACCCTACCAGCTAGGTTTTCCTTTCTTCTCTCCTGGTGGGCTTTCCCTGAATCCCTTATCAGGCTGCTACCAAACAAAATAGTTTCCTTGACATCCAGTCAGGTTTTTACTATGAAGCAGCAATAAGCCTCATATTTTCATCATCATTGGTATCAGATTAGGTTAGAAAATTGGAAATTCTTAAGGGAAGAATTATTTAAAAGGGAGAGTTTTTCCCCCCACATTAAAAAATGGGAAACAAAATTATGATAGAGAAAGTTAGTTTTCTGTATGATTATGTAATGCATGATTTAAAAATAGAACAACTAAATGAAGGGAAAATCAACTTAACAGGGATTGACATACTGTTAATCGTAATAAGGAGGCCTCTAGTTATTTCCTGGCCACTTAGCCCCAATCTAATTACACAGAAACTGTATTATTTAAATCACTGCTTGGCCCAATAGCTTTAGCTTCTTTTTGGCTAATTCTTACATATTAATTTAACCCATCTCCATTAATCTGTGTATTGTCACGTAGCTGTGGCTTACTGGGTAAAGTTCCCAGCATCTGCTTCTGGCAGCAGCTTCATGGCTTCTCTCCAACTCCACTCTTCTCTCAGCATTCAGTCCAGTCCTCCCTGCCTAAATCTGCTGTGCCCCACCCTGCTCTGCTATAGGATCAAAACACTTCTTTATTCATTAATAGTAATCAGAGCATACAGAGGGAAATCCCACATTGCCACCACTTTTCTGTTTAAATAAAAAAGAAAGTTTTAACTATAACATAGTAAAATTACAAAACAGTAATCTAACAAGAATTACAGTCACAATATTTATATATACTTTACCTTTTATTATAACTAAGGAAAACTGTATCTATTTTTCAACTCCATCAAAGGCTCCAGAAAGATATAATATTACTTAAGTAAACAAGAAGTGCATTGCAAGCAACTTCCAAAATTCTAGAATTGACAGAGACATCTCACTGCATGGACAGTCACCTAAAGTTTTTCTGTACCATTGGGGCATCCATCTTCAGCCTACAGGCCCATAGTATCTGGCAGACTTTTCCATGAAGCAGGAGATTTCAAAGGCAGTTCCTCCTATATTGGCAGTTTGTCAGCACTTTCTTCTGTGTCCTGCAGAACGCCTGGCAAACTCTTTGATGAAGCAGGAACGGTGAAGGATCATCTCACCTTTAGGCAAGTTTAGTGGTCATTTCTCTTTGGGTCCTGCATTCTAGGTAAGAGCAATTTCTTGCCCAGATGGCTAACATACTCCATGAGGAGCCTCTTCAGTGCCCATCTTCCTCTTGAAGTAGCTTGGTGCTGTCATGAGCAGATGTGTCTCACTGTCATGAAAAGTCATAAACACTTTAAATGCCATATTCTGAAGGTCTCTGAAAGATTTTCAGATTACCTAAATTGAAATATATCTCTATACATCTAGAAAATCTAATTAACATGACCACAAGCTTGACTATTATGGATGATTATCTATTAACATATATTTTTTAATTATACAATGCATTTTTAAATAAGCTGCATAAACAAAAACCTTAATTAAGAGCAGAAATATATGTATATGTATATATATATATATATACACACAGTATGATAAAATTGACCTTAAATTTATATCAATAAACCAAGATCCATATGAATGCAAAGTATCCATCTCTATAGCATATCCCCCTTTAAATGTAAAGAAACATTTACAAAGAATATTTGGGAATATGGATGTAGCTCTTTTTTAAAATGGCTTTCTGCTATTTATTGGGTGAAGTAATTTTTTGAGGGGTATTTAAGGAAACCTTCTAGGAGGTCTTGGTCCATCAAGCCACACAATCTAGGAAGGAGTTTATGGGTTCTCATCCGATATGAAAAAAAAAAGAAGAACCTCTTTTCCAAAGCAACATATTCTTATACTCAAATTTTGAATTTAAGATACTTTGAAATATATATTTTGGCTGAGCTTAGCAGTACCTAGAATCAAATGCCTCTCTGCAGTCAAAAAATTTAAAGGTGACACAATAATATACATAATCCAGACTCACTGTGAATTTTCCATCTTTACATGGCTTATTTTTACTTTATTACTGTTTTTACAAGTTTAATGCTTATTTTATTATCTTACTCCTTTAATCTATTACTGTCTCTACTCTGTCTCTCTAAAGACTTTGTTTTGTCTTGTAAAAACATTTACTTTTTAAATAATTCTCTGTTCTCTTTTTATTCTCTCTCTCAAGCCTACATACACTTATCTAACAATGTGGCCCATTATAGGTCTTTGTCATCTGGATCCGTCCTTATTGCATTATCCATAATTCTTGACTGTCTTGAAGAGCTTTTAAAACGGTAAACAGCTTGGTTGCAGCTGCTCTGGATGCTGACTCAGCGTCTCTCCACTTTTAAAAGGGTGGAGCTACCATTACTCCCATTACTCCAAGCTCTGGGGCCACTCAACACTTTAACTCTGAGAATGAGTGTGCAGAACATAAACCCTTTTATCTGAATAATAAGTAAATCTGCCATTCAGAGCAGCCTGGAAATATCTCTGTGTATGGAAGAAGGAATCTGCCATGCTCTCCTGTCTGTGCATGCCCAGTAGACCTGATCCTGCCACCTGCCCAGGTAGGGAGCACTGAGCCATGGGCCTTGTCTCAGCTACATTCGTTGTGACCCTGAGTGGGCGCACAGACACCCAGCCCACAAACGCCATTCAAATGCTCCATAGCTGGAGTTTGCACTGGCAACATGGCCCAGAAAGCTGACTTTTTAAAAAGATGTGGCCTTTTTTTCTACTACCAGTATATCAGGAAAACCTCTCTTAAAGGAGCCATGCCTCTGCTTGCCTAGCAAACAAAGTCCATCCAAGAAAATGTCACTAGCAAACCATGCTTAACTCTGTTTTTTTGTGTCTAGGGTTACTTTTTAAGCTTTCAGGTTTTTATGTAGATGTAGTTCCCCACTTTGGCATGCCAGTCTGTCATAAGGAGGCCACTAGTTAGCTCCCTGCTGTTTAGTCCTAAACTAATCACACAGAAATTGCATTATTTAAATCACTGCTTGGTCCATTAGCTCTAGCTTCTTATTGGTTAACTCTTACATATTGATTTAACCCACCTACATTAATTTGTGTATTGCCATGTGGCTATGGCTTACTGGATAATGATCCCAGTGTCTTTCTCTAGTGGTGGCTTCATGGCTTCTCTATGACTCAGCCCTTTTTTCTCTCAGCATTAAGTCTAGTCTTCCCTGTCTATCTCTGCTCTGCCCCACCCTGCTCTACTATAGACTCAAAGCAGTTCTTTATTCATTAACAATAATCACACCATACAGAGGGAAATCCCACATCAATTAATTATCATTGTAATATTTGTCCTTTTGATAATCTTTAGTTTAACTCTTAGACAGCTGCTTGGTTTGACTGTCAAGATACAGGCCTTAGAAAAACTTAATAAAACAGGTCATGGAGATATTCAGATCCAGACAGTAGAATTTAATGGAGAACCAATTTCAGCATTGCATTATAAGGTTAGAGAGAAATAGCCTACAGTTTTTCAAACAATCAACACAATATATCAACTAACCTTAAAGGAATTGTCAAATGATAGAGGCTTTGTAAGAGCAAATTGAGCTCCTTTGTCAATTTTAGATTTAAAGAGATTCAAGGAAGCAATAGTCTTCTTTCATATATTGTGAAGCAAATGATAAACACATAGTTAGTTTGTAGTAGAATTATCCCTATTATCTGGATATACTTTATTAAATTTGTTTTAGAGCCTGAGCCACAATTGTTATAAAGGATCTGTCATAAGAGGCTAAGACTATAGAACAATGGGGTAAAGCCGGAGGTATGAAAATCTCTCAAGACCAAATTCTTGGAGAAGGAGATTATGATAGTACAGAAAGACAATGTTAATATTAAAGCCACAGCCTGGATTATTTATGTGGTAGAGCAGCTTTGAATACTTGGGACAGAATTGGAGAATTAAGAAAGAGAAAACTGAGTCATTTACTAAAGTTATTTGGAGTCTGAGGGAAGCCTTTATGGATCTCGTACAAAAATTGACTTCAACAGTATATAGAATGATATCAAATTCAGAGGCTAGACAAATAATAATCAAACTGTGGCTTTTGAAAATGCCAATTCTCAATGCAAAAAGATAATTAGCCCATTAAAGGCAATATCAGTGCCCTTGGAGGGATGGATCTGAAATATAATTAATATTGAATATCATGATCATGATTATGTATGAACAGGAGAGGTGATTTCCAGAGGTTTTAAGAAAAATTGAAATGTCGAGTGTTATTATTTTAGCAAAAATTGTTGCTAAAAAAGATCACTATAAAAGGGACTGTATATAGGTACTAAAAGCAATTTTTTTACAAGCATAATTCAAACAGAATGCTCCTCTCTTCTGAATTATACAAAAGGTGTGGCATAAGCAGGCATTGGATTAAAGAATGTAAATCAACAAGTAATGTACAAGGTAATCCTTGGCTGTCTGGAAAGTCTTGAGCTGTCTGACAGTCCCCTTTGCCTAATCTGTTTCATTCATTTCCTGCTATCTTAGAAGGAATTACTGAGAACAATTAGAGAATCTAATGTCTATTGTAAGAAACCATACTATTCTTGATAATACAACAGCTATAGAAAAGAGAACAAAAAATTCAAAAGAAACCATAAAGAATGTATGTTGGCAAACTTCTATAAGTGAACAAAGACCAAAATTAAAAATATGAATAAATGACATTGGCATTAAAGGTCTGGTAGACAGAGGTGTAGCAATTATTTCATCAGAATCTCGGCATCGAAATTGGCCTCTTCAGGAGATAAATGTTCAGCTTTTAGGAATTGGAACTTTATCTCAGGTGAAACAGTGTGCAAAGTGGGTCAAATATATACTGCTGGAAGGATAGAGCGGAATATTGAAGTTGTTACCATAGCAGTGAATTCATTGGGATGTGATTTTTTACAGCAATGGAATAATCAGATTAACATTCCCCAAATATTAGAAACAAACCATCAATTAATGTATGTTTCTGGGAAAAATATTTAAAAGGTATTATAAAGAAGACTCACTGATAGTTCAGGTTGTACAAGAACAGGACACAACAACTGCTGATTTTCCAAAGGTACCACCAGCCCTACCTTTAAAATGATTGACAGATAAACCTACATGGGTTATACAATGGCCTTTAACAATAGAACCGGCAGACTTTATAACAGCTGGTACAGGAGCAATTGAATACTCACATACTGAAGAATTAACCAGTCCTTGGAATTCTGTATTTGTTATTAAAAAAATCTGGAAAATGGAGAATGATAACATAATTAAGAGCTGTTAGTAAGATGATTCTGCCAGTGGGCTCTCTACAGTATGACATTCCTTTGCCTTTTATATTACCTAAAAGATGGACTCTTTTGTTATTGATTTAAAAGATTGTTTCTTCACTATACATTTACAAAAAAAGAAAGAAAACTTGCCTTCATGTGGCCTACTTATAATACTTCTCAGCAAGCTAAACAATATCAATGAAAGTTTCTCCTGAAAGAAATGTTAAAAAGCCTCATCCTGTGCCAATATTTTCTATGACAGCCATTGTAAATGATATATAAGCAGTTTTCTTAATCTGTAGTGTACCATTACATGAATGACATCTAATTAGCTGATTCAAATACAGATACTTTAGAAAGAATGTTTGAAGAAGTAAAGAAAATTTTCCCTTTTTGAGGAATATAAATTGCTCCTGAAAAATATAAAGAGAAGATTCTATTAATTATTTTAGCTATGACATAGGCTTATAAAAATTTATACCCCAAAATGCTCAATTTAGGAGAGATTGACTGCATACTCTTAATGACTTTGAAAGATTGCTAGGGGACATTTTTAATCTATGATTCACTATTAGGATAAGTTTTGATGACATGATTAATTTAAACAAAATATTATTAGTGATATTATTAGTGATTATTAGTGAAGTTGGTGATAAGAACTTAAATAGTTTCAGGAAATTATCAGTTGAACCTGAGAGAGAATTGGCTTTGGTGGAAGACAAATTACAGAAGGTATATTTGGATCATATGGACTTGAAGCTTAACTGCATTCTGGTCAAATTAGTCTTCAAACAGAAATTTTAATACAGAGGGAAGATTTAACCTTAGAATAGATATTTTTACTATATAAACTAAGACAATATTAAAAACTCAAGCAGAAAAGGTCTCTGAGTTAATTCTAAAAGAAAAATTGAGACTTCATCAATCCACAGAAATAGCAGTTGCAGTACCACTCACTAATGATGAAACTGACAAAAAGTGAACCCTAGCAATGAGCTTGTAGTAAGCTGGGTTTTTTTTTGGGGGGGGGAGGGTGGGGGAGAGATTAACAACAAATATACAAAAAAGAAAACAAAAACAAGCAAACAAAAAAACAGAGAGGATTTTTTCTTATATTGTATGGAACACAGCAATAGATGGTGTTCCTACATTCTATACTTATGAAAATAAATCAGGAAAGACAGGTTACAATTCAGAAAATTTTAGTAAAGTGAAACAAAGCCCAAATAATTCTGTCCAAAATTTAGAATTATATGCTATTCTCATGGTATTAAGGGATCTTAATGAACCTCTCAACATAGTTACCAATTCACTATGTGCAGAGTAGATTTGCATATTGAAACTGCTGGATTTATACCAGATGATACAGAATTGACTTAATTTTCTCAGTTATAAGATATAATCAATAATAGGAATTATCCCATATACATAACACATATCTGATCCCATATGTGTCTACCGTGTCCTCTAGCACAAGGTAATGCAGAAATCAATTAATTATTGATTGGAAATATATTGGAAGCCTCAGAATTTCATAAACAATATCACATCAATAGTAAAAGATTAAAAATTACTTTTTAAATACATGACAACAGGCCAAGGAAATTATAAGGAAAATGTCCTACTTGTTCTTTATACAAGCAAACACCACTGCCCTCAGGATGTAACCCAAAAGTTACTCAAAGATATAAAATCTCACAGATTTATGTGTTCCACTTTGTAGAAATTAGAAAACTAAAATATGTTCACCGCACCATTGGTAGCAGCTATTAAAGAATTCAATGTGAAACTAGTTTGAGTTGGGAAAAGACTGATTTGGTAATCACATATTCGCTAGAATTTATGGCTATTATGTGCATATCTGTATAAAGACAGACAATGCTCCAGCGTACGTCTTTAAGAAAATGAAACAGTTTTTGCTTATTATAATGTAAAGCATATTATAGGTATACCATATAATACTACAGGGCAGGAAGTTATTGAAAGATTACATCAAACTCTAAAAGTTATGTCAAATAATAAGAGAGGAATGATAAATACTCTCATAAATAGATTTCATAATGCTTTTAACTTTGAATATTGTTAATGCTAATGAGAAAGGAAGAATAGTTGAAGAGAAACATTGGAAAATAGAAAAGACTACAGAATTAAATCTGCTCGTATACTTTAAAGATATACTGACCTCAGGATGGGAAAGGGGACATGTGTTACGTTGGTGACAGGTTTTTGCTTTTGCTTCCATAGGAGAAGAAAATTTATGAATACCATTAAAATTGATAAAGATTCAAGTTAAACAAGAGACACTTCTTAATTAGAAGAGATGAGAATTCATCAGGCAGCATGGTGGTTTCATCTAAACTAAGCTATAAACTCATTAGTGTTTTTCATTTGATCAGATGTAACTCACCTAAAGAGAACCTCCCCAAAATTAGGATTAGGTATGGGTTTTGTTTTTGTTTTTTTCAGGAGAATAAAAATATTTAGCAAATGAATTTGAAGAATACTGAACTAATGAGAAATCTGAAGTGACAAATCAAATATTTAAGGACTAGTTTATTGTCACAAATCTCATAATCATTTTGTTTTATATTAACTCTTTAAAAGCTTTTCTTAAGGTATAAATATTATCTCAACATTCATAAGATATATATATATATGTGTGTGTGTGTGTTTATCTTAAACTTTTTGTTATAATATTAATAGTCGAATAGAGTACTAATAAATTCTAGAAAAAGGTTTCATCTGCCTTCCTGTACATGATTTTGAATTAGAGTCTTTATCATTTTTCTTCATTGAGCCATAAGAATGCCTAACTGTGCCCTTTGAAGTCTCAAAAAAAAGGATGGAGCCCCACAACCATGATGCCTCCATCACTGTGATAACACCACTAAGCTGAAAAACACCACTCAATATTGACTTTAGCCTACAAACTGGTCAGAACAACTTAGAGATGGCTATCTGAGATGATCCAACCTCACAGACTACTCCAGCCAGGACTTGATACAAGCCCTGCACTTTTCCTTTACACAGAGACTGGACAACAAATGATACTGCTACTCCTCCAAGGACTTGAAAATTAACGCAAATTTCCCTTTTCAGGAACCCCTAAAGATATCATTGTCCAAAGATAGCAGGAAGCAAGTTTAAAAATATGACACCCACATTCCCAAGAGGTGGGGTAATTAATTTTTCATCATCCAATGGGTTATGACTATTTGTTATTGTTTAGTGGAGTTTGTTAAAAGTTGTTATTGGTTATAGTCATAAAGAAAGTTGAACAAAGGAAAATAGATTCAGAGTCCTTGCTTTGAAAATAGGGGGTTATAGATAGGATATAAGGGTAGATTATTGGATCTACTCTGAGAAGAAATAAGGGGGATTATAGAAATAAGATTAAAAAGTAGATTATTGTACTATGTACAACTTTTTTTTGTGACCATGGGGCTCAGCTTTGTTTTTATGTTAAACCCTTAAAGATATGGTTTGATAATAAAGTCAAGAATGGGAAAGTTATAAAAATAATGCAGTCTTTACAGATGGTTATGAGAAGCTAGCTTAAAGAGTTAATTCCATTGAAAAGGATAACATTAATTTGACAGATAAACTACAATCCATGTCAATCAGTTATGAAACCTTACACAAGGGCACTGAGAGATTATCTGAAAAGATTCATGCTGTTGAAATTCACAATTAAAATATATTAGAAAGTTTTGATGTTAGCAGATAGAGCATCTCCCCAGGAAGGCATTCTGCATGCCATCCAAATAATATCCAAAGATGAAATGTTATCATAATGCAAAAATTTAATATCTTGGAATCACACGTGTAGGACGAGAACCAGAAATTAATTGATTTGATGAAGTCATTAAAAATATTAATTAGTCAAAAGACCCAGGCTTTAAAAAAGACAGCGATAAAAAAAGATTTGATTTATTGAGGAAATGGTCAAAATTGATAAGTGAGGAGAGGAGGTTCAGGCAAAGTATTTAGCATTGCCAGTACCTGTCAGAGTCAGAGATGACTTACCAAGAAGTTTAGCTACTTATCCCATTATTACCTCTGACAAACCAGCAAGTACTCAATACCCAAATGGATACAAAGTATGTATATAGAAACATACATGTATGAAAGATATAAAAGAATTTAAGCAAGCAGTAGTATCTTACATCATGCATCACCATTTGTTACAATATGCAGAAAGAGTTGTTTTGCATACTGAAACCACTGAATTTGTGTCAGATTTTGATGCAGCATTGAACTCATTATTCTTTCACATTCAAGATATAATCAGGAATAGCCATACATACATAACAAACATCTGATCCTATACTGGTCTGCCATGTCCTTTAGAACAAGGTAATGCAGAAATTGATTAATTACTGATCAGAAATGTGCTGAAGGTCTCAGCATTTCATAAAAAATAACGTCAATGACAAAGGTTTAAAGAAAGAGATTTCTATTACATGGAACAAGCTAAGGACATTATAAAGAGGTGTCCTACTTGCTCTTTCTATAATCAAACACCATTGCTTGCAGGGAGTAACCCAAAAATGTACTCAAAGGAATGAAATCTGGCAGATGGATGTGCTACACTTTGAAGAATTTGGAAAATTAAAATATGTTTACCCCACCATTGACACCTATTCAAGTTTTCAATGAGGAACTGCTTGATCTCAGAAAAGGCTGATTTGGAAATCACGCATTTACTAGATGTTATGACCATCATGATTATACCTGAACAAATGAAGCCAGACAGTGGTTAAGCATATGTCTCTAAGAAAATGAAAAAAGTGTACCAAACATTCCTACAGGTTATAGAAAGATCAATTCAAACTGGGTGGTGATGGCACAAGCCTTTAATCCCAGCTCTCGGGAGGAAGAGGCAGGTAGAGCTCTGTGAGTTTAAGGCCAGCCTAGTATACAAGAGCTAGTTCCAGGACAAGCTCTAAGCAACACAGAGAAACCCTGTCTCAAAAAACAAAACAAAACATAAAAGAAAGATCAAATCAAAATATAAAAGATATGTTAAACAGACAGAAATAATGGAAAATACTCCCAGAAACAAAATGCATAAAGTTTTATTAACCTTGAACTTTCTTACTACTAATGAGTAAGGAACAACAGCAGCAGAGAATACTGGTAATAGAGAAACTTATTGAAATTACATTAGCCTATTTAATTTAAGGATGTGTTGACCTCATAATGGAAATCAGGAGATGTTCTACATTGGGGAAGGGGTTCTACTCTTGTTTCCACAGGAAAAAATAATCTATGGATACCATCAAAATTAATAAAAATTTGGTTTGACAAAGAGAAATCTCTTGAGAAGGAAAAATGACAGCTCATCTACATATGGCAAGGAAACTTCATAAGTGTTGGGGTAGAGTTCTGTTCTTATCTCTGCAGGAAAATACCCATCTTCAAAAAGTTGAGAGACCTTGTACATCTAGATGCCTAAAGAAGAAAAGATAGCCATCCAGAAAGAATGACCCAGTAAAGAGAAATCTGGCTTATGGTACCAATATCCCTTGCATGGTAAAAATTTCACTATATAAACATTTAATGTGTAATAATATTTGCAACTTACTTAAAAAATCAAAGCTCGCTTTGGAGTTGAACAATGGCTATTCTTCCTTAAATCCAAGCATGTTGTAAAGGAAAAAAATTAGTTTCTGTCTCATATCAGGAGCCATTTGGTATGGGACAGAAAGAAGAATTGAGGAAATCTTTTATTTCTACCCACACATATTTTTCTCTCTATTGTACCTTTTGTTGAATATATGTCTATGTGAATATGTTTAAGTTTTCTACAATGAACAATAAATTTTCCTATAGTAATCTTTAAAGTTTCTAAGTAGAAGATGGTCCACACAACAATAATTCCACCTGTTTGACGCTATGTCAGGATGCTGATAGCAATACTTTAAGATTGTTTTGGATTACAACTGTTTAAGATGATTCCAATTTGGTTAGCTGTGATGGTGCAGCTTCTTACAATGTTCTGGCTAGTACTTCAAATAAGAGCATCAGAAAAACACTACCAACTACTCTAAGAATATTGGCAATTGTACCAGACAGTAATCTTGAAATGTAACCATCATTTTATGTTTTATAGGATTCCATAGAAATGATACCACCCCCAGGTCAGCTGGAGGTAATTCTAGAAGACAATGTCCACTCTTCCAACAAATATTGTCCTCAGGGTTAAAGTCATCTATTATGGGTTCTTTTTATTTTTGGGGGGGTCAGTTTGTAATACCCAACTAAGCAAAATTTTCTTTACTTCTTCAAACATACTTTCTCATGTATCTCCAGTTGAACTAGATAGCAAAATGTATTTCAAACAATGGCAAATATAGATTCAGAAAATTGGTTATGTATCTTTTCCAATTGCTGATTTACAAAATATTGACACACAGCGAGGGTATTTAAAATTCCCTTTGGGAGAATCTTCCAATGTTATCTTTTAGCAGGCTGAGAATTATTATAAATAATATTTAGTTGCTCCTGTATCAGCTGTGCTAATACCTGCAGTTTCTCTATTGTTACAGACCATTGTCTAAACCATATAATTTTGTCTGTCAACCATTTAAAGGTAGGGCAGTTGGTGCCTTTGAAAAACCATCATCTGTTGCCCCCTCTTCTTCTACAACCTGAATGTTCAGAGACTCTTATTTATACTATTTTCTAATATTTTTTCAAGAAACATATGCTAATTTATCATTTGTTTCTAAGATTTGGGGAGTGTTAATCTGAATATTCTATTGCTGGAACAAGTCACACCCTCACAAATTCCATGCAACATTAGCCACATATGGTTGTTATATTCCCCTCTGTTGTTCTGGCCCTATACATTTGACCCATTGCACATTTTGCTTTACCTGAGAAGTTCTTGTCTTTAAAAACTGAACATTTACATTCTGAAGAGGCCAATTTAAATGCCAATATTCTCATGAAATTATTGTTACATCTGCACCTTTTTCTACCAGACCTGCAATGACAATGTTATTTATTCATACTTTTCGTGTTTGTTCATTTATAGAAGCTTGCTAAAATAATTACTTTATGGTTTCTCCTGAATATTTTGTTCTCTCTTCTATACCTGTTCTATTTTCCAGAGAATCTCGGTTTTTTACAATAGAAATTAGGTTCTTTAATTGCTCTGGAAAAGGGTTTCCTTTAAAATTTCATGAAATGACTAAAACAGATTTGGCATAGGGGCCTGTAAGAGACCCCTCAGGGAGTTTTCTGGTGTAAATAATTACCTTGAATATCCCTTATTGATCTGCATTCAATAGTCCAATGACTGCTGTTGCCACACTTTCTGCATAATCCAGAAGGGTAGGGCCTTTTGAATGGATTATTCTCAAAAAAGTTGTTTCTAGGAATGACCTGTTTACAATCCCTTTTAAGGTGACTTTGTTTGCCAAAATTATAACATTTGACATTTTGATTTTTTTCTCAAACCTCTGGAAATTCCCTCTTCTCTCCATGCATTTTCATGGCCATGAGATTCAATATTAATTGTATCATGAATCCTTTCTTCCAGAGGTGCTGACTTTGCCTTTTAAGACTTAATTATCTTTTTGCATAGATAATTGGCACTTTCAAAAGGTACAGTTTTAATTATTATTTGTCTAGTTTCTGAATTTGGCATATTTCTATTTATTGCTAAAATTAATTTTTATAAGAAATTCATAAATTCTTCCTTTAGGCCCTGAATAACTGTAGTAAGTCCCTCAATTTTCTTTCCTATTTCTCCAATTCTTTTCCAAACATTTAAAGTTCCTGCATGGCTTAAATCCAGAGTATGGTCATCATATAGTTTTCCTTTCTATAGAAGCATATTGTCCTTCAAGAACTTGATATTGGGAGATTTATCTACCTCTAACTTTATTCAATTGTTCTATATTCTTAGCTTCATCTCTACACCAGTTACTCCATTATAATTGTGGAGCTGTAGCACAACCCCAGGCTCTCCCCGGTTCTTCCTTTCCCCATTCTATCCCCCTCCCTTTCACTTACCCCTCCCCCAATCCCTACCTCCACCCTCATCTCCACACCCGTGCTTCCAACTTTTGTCTGACGATCTTGTTTGCTTCTGACTTCCAGGAAAATCTATATAAGTTTTTTTTGGGGGGTTCACCTTGCTATTTGGCATCTGAAGCTTGTAAGCTATACGCTTAATATCCTTTGTTAATGGCTAAGGTCCACTAATGAGTGAGTACATACCATACTCATATTTTTGGGTTTGG
>JAQHUG010000350.1:220302-233809 GCA_028555095.1 Dicrostonyx torquatus | reverse complement strand
AAGAACAAGGAAAGGTATGTTTTGACTGCAGGAGCCTTTATGGAACTAATAAAAAAAAAAAAACTTGGCACTAGGAAATTCCCAGGAATCCACAAGGATGACCCTAGCTAAGACCCTAACCAATAGTGTAGAGGGTGCCTGAACTGGTCTTCCCCTGTAATCAGACTGATGACTTCCTTAATTGTCATCACAGAAACTTTATCCAGCAACTGGTGGAAGCAGAGGCAGAGATCCACAGCTAAGCACTGGCCCGAGCTGCCAGAGTTCAGCTGAAGAGAGGGAGGAGCAATAATATGAGCAAAGCCTTCCAGACAGTGACGGGAACACTCACAGGAGCAGCAGACCTGAGCTAGTGGGAGCTCACTGACTCCCGACTGACAGTGGGGAAACCACATAGGATCAAATTAGACACTTTGAACATGGGTGACAGTTGTGTGGCTTAGGCAGTCTATGGAGACACTGGCAGTGGGACCAGGATTTATCCCTACTGGTTGAACTGGCCATTTGTAGTCTATTCTCTTTGGAGGGACACCTTGCTCTGCAAACATATAGTTGAGAGCGTCCTAGTCCTGACTCAAAGTCATATTCCACATTTTGTTGAATGCCCGTGAGAAGCCTTACCCTCTGATGGGGATGGGAGCTTGTGGGGGGAGTTATGGGCAGCAGGAGGAGGGGAGGGAGTGGGACCTGGGATTAGTAAGTAATATGACAAAAGATTGTTTTAAGAAAATAAAATAAAATAAATAATAATATTGCTCTAATCCTTGACTAAATTTCTAATTATATTCCTATTTTTCTTGTGAATTTACCGAGAAGTGGAGTGGCAGCATTATGCAGTAATTCTATATTTAGAACTTAAAATTAGAAAGTTTATGTTCAAAATGGCTGAACAATTTTGAATTTTTATCATCACTGCCTCAGAATTCCAGTTTCCCATATCCGCTGTAATTCTTTAGTATGCTCTCCCTAGTATATGCAAGGAGGATCTCCTGGACACAGTTTCTATTTCCTAGCTATGAACAAGATAATGGTTTTTTTGTTTATTTGGTACAGATTATATATGGATACACATGCACTCCAATCCTTTGCATATATTAAAATTGATTTTCTCTTTATTGAGTTTTTGGTTTTAAAATATCTGTTATATGCGTAGCACTTCTAGCTTGTTATTAGAAAATTTCCCAATTTTGTACAGTGTCACTTTTTATCATAAGTAATCACGTGTTATAAAACTTGAACAAAGCGTTTAAGCTTTTTGTTGTTGTTCCTTGGGCTTTTACAATTATATCATATGAACACACACACTATGACATTACAAAGACAAACACCATAACTGCATGAGTGTTTTATCATTTATGTTTAACACCAATACACATTTTCAGGTTATTCTTGTGTACAGTGTGAGGTAGGGTCCAACATCACTCCCTTAACTATGACTATCAATGTTAATTCTTTATAAGCCACTTCCTTTAGTCTCTGAATTCATTTATAATACTGAACATAGGACATTTCCTATTTAATATATTATCTATTCTTCCTAAGGAACAGATTTTATTGTTCATTTTCACTAGGGACTATATTCACCTGCTCTGTTCTTTTTATTTTTTTAAAAGTTTGATATTCTATATAATTCCGTGTGGCAACTCTGGGAAATATAAATCAGATACTCTTTCTTCTTAATATTTGCTTGTTAACTGACAAGAAATCTAAACACTCAATAAACTTTGTAAAATATTTGTAGATTAAGGGAGAAACTGGATAGAACACACATTACTGAAGGAGTTCAAAGTTCTTTGGGTGGAGATCTGGAATGGTAGCTATGTCTTAGCAAGGAGCTTATATTGCTAAACCATACAGCTTTTTGCTACTAGGAACAGGCTTGAAGATTATTTAATAACTTGTTCTTTTGATTGGGTACTTTTCTTTCTCATTTTCTCTGTAAGGGATTTTAGTGGAAGAGACAAATCTTGTCATTTCTGCTTCTTTCTTAAAGACAACGAGGATTCCTGGGAGGTTTTCAAAAATGGAAGAAGTAAGCTAAAAGCAGTATTGTGAAAATACCAGTTTGAGAATGATCAAATAAATTGAAGAAAGTCACATAGAAGGCAAGCCTAGTTAGGAAGTTTTCCACAGTTGAGTAGAAAAAGGAAGGCATTAAACAGCATACAAGGCAGCAGGTGTAACTTACTTCATAACTCAGATGAAGTGCTAAACACAAAACCTAAATATCCATGTGGCTGAGAGAATATATATTTGTGGAAACTGATGGAAAAAGCCCCTTATTATGATGTCTTTTTATCAAAATGTTCTGATTAATAGAATTACTATAATTCTAACTTCATCCTCTCCTCCCATTGTCTACTATTTATCTTCTTGACAGCAGTATGACGGACCTGACTTTTGGTCATTAGCAACCCTGTGTCCTCACAGAATTTATAGTGCTTGGCACGATGATTAATGACAAGAAAATTATTGTATTTTGATACCTGAAAATTAAATCCTATGTTATTTTGTCATTAGTATGATTTGTTAGGTTTGGAGTTGTATTTTAGTTGTAAAACACTTGAACCTTCCCAAGACTAGGTTTGTCTCCAGCATTTTTGATACCTGAAAATTAAATCCCATGTTATTTTGTCATTAGTATGACTTGTTAGGTTTGGAGTTGTATTTTAGTTGTAAAACACTTGAACCTTCCCAAGACTAGGTTTGTCTCCAGCATTCCAAAATATAATTAAATAAGAGTTGAGTAAAATGGACACGGGTAAATGGATAGAAATAAAAAGCCATTGTGGTGGTGCATTCCTTTAATCCCAGCACTTGGAAGGCAGAGAGGTAAGCGGATCTCTTTGATTTCAAGGCCAGACTGGTTTACAAGACCTAGTTCCTGGACAGGCTCCAAATATAGGGGGAAACCCTGTCTCAAAAACAAAACAAAAAAATCAAAAAAAGAAATAAATACCTTATTATTAACACCATCCAAAATATCTGTATTCCTCAAACTTCTTAACTTTTAACTTCAAACCATAGAAGTGTGTGCACTCCATTTTTATTGAAGATTCAGAGTAAAGCTTTCTCTTGCTCTTTCAAGGTTATTGACAAGAGATTTGATTTAAGGTAGCTACAAACAAGGTATCTTGACCCAGGGTGTGATTACGTGGTGTTTTGGGTATTGAGATAACAACGTATTCTACGTTGACCAAAAGACAGAGAATTCAAATCTGTTCTTTCTCATTCAAGGATATGACAAGAGTTATGACCCAGAGAGTGGCTGTCTGTTGGATGCTTGGTCTAAGATGTGGTCACTCCACATCCTGACTAAACAACAAAATGCTTGACTTAGTATATAGTTGCTTGATGTTTCAGGTATTTAAAGCAGCTAATTGCTCTGTTTGTTCCTTGTTTCATGTTAAAACAGTCTTTTGCCTTCTTCCCCCTTTTTGGATCAGTTTATATAAGCATATGAAGAATAAATGTGGGCAAATTTGGTATTCACTGGATTGTCCTCTTGGTTCCACTCTGCATCTCTGCGTCTTTTCTTTTGCATCTCTGTTCCTTTTATCTAATATTTCTAATCGATTTGCTCCTCTTCTCGAATGTGCAAACCCCATAGAGGCTGGACCCTGACACAACGTAGCAGAAATAGAAGTACTATCCTAACTAACAGTGTGGTATGTGTTCCTAATTTTTGTGGTATGTGTTCCTAATATTTTTGGGTATTGGTACAGGTGTAGGTTTGTGATTCAATCTTTTCTTCTAATGTGTTTTTTGCTGCAGTTAATCTAATTGTAATCTCTTTGGGGTTTGCTATTCATATATCCTTTTCACTGAATTATGAAAGTCAGACAACCGTTCTACAATGTGATAAAAACCAACAGAAAGTGACTAAATAATGCCAACATCCATTACCTTACAAGAGAAATTCTAGAGATTATACATACCAAGATCTAATGTGTCAAATATCAATTCTCCTCTGAGACACTTATCTATCAAAACATATCTGATACTGTAAGAATGTTGATAAAGTTCTCCTGTCAATTTTTTTACCTTTTTTGTGTACTTTATCCTGAAATTTATTTAAGTTCCAACATTGTCACAAGAGACCAGTCACAATTCCAAATTGCCAAGTGTAATTTTGATCAACTGCTTTGAACTAGCATTTTCTGAGTCTCTTCTTTCCATGAGTTTTATATGTAAATGATTAAATTCCTGGGCATTGTTTAATTCTATTTATAGACATCCCTCCCTTTCCTGATCACTTGATTTGTTAGCTTGTAATATATCACTTAAGTGACTACTGTAGGCAACCATAATGCAATGCAATTACTCATTGATCTAAAAAACCCCTAAACATGAAATAGGCATTATTAAAAAGGTTGGTTATGGTAGAAGAGCCATATTATTCGTGAGCATTCTCATTATTGAGTCTTTCCATCCAAACTTAATAGCATTCAGTAGATTTTTGCTACCTCTTTTCTATAGTCTGCAAAATAATCTGTCTTGAATTGCCAAAATCTTCTAATTTTCTGAACACAATAACTTGTATTACATATTCCAAAATATAATATTTTCAAGTTGGGACACTCCAGAATTAGGCTGAATTGAAATTATATGAATCAACAGTAGTTGAGAAAACTCAATAGTAACAGGAAGCACAAAAGGAGATTCTAGGAGCTAAGATTTCAGAAGCACTGAATAACTCACTTCTACGTCTCAGCAAAACAATGTTAGGAAATTTGAAATAACCAACCTGTGTGATCATTGATGAGTAGGCTATTCACAAATGACTTTGAAAACAGGAGTTCCATGTGCTCTGGCTGATTAACAATAATGAAATCATAAGAATTAATATAAAACTCTCAGGGAATCATAATTGAGGTTACATTAGAGTCAGAAAAACTCCATCCCGGATCTTATCTTTGTAATAACAAATATTATCAAAATTTTACATTCTTTATGATTGGGTTTCTCTTTTTACAAAGTAGGAATGATGAACCTTCCTTTTAGGCCCAGGAAAAGATTTTATAATGATTATAATAATTCAACAGCTAACACATAAACAGCAATCAAAACATGAACTTTCTTATGTATTATTTGAGAACCACAGGAGCTTAGTGCATGTCATATGATCGATAGCATGTTAGGAAGAAAAATCAAACTATTATGAATTGAATGGGAGGGAGCCAGTGAAGGCAGTGAATTCCCACTGTTCTTCAGCATCTGGCTGACAAGGAAGACAGAAAGTAAATAAATTAGAGGAGATGATGGTACTACAGTTAGAAGGTAATAATCAGGAGATACACAGGGAGGTGTGGCTCAAGGTCTAGAATGAGCCAGGACTGTTTAGAGGGAACAAAATCTATACTACATAAAATATTAGGAAGTCCATAATATCTTGTTTACCAACTAGAAAAATTCTAAGATTTTTTGACCACAAAAAAGGTGGTATGTAGGAAAATGAAAATGTACAACAAGATAGAAATTTTTGTTTTGTTGTAATACTAACAAAGTGAATGTTACATACATACAGAATAATTCTAAGTAAGAAGTCGATTGGTTATCATCAACTGCCTGTATAGTTTCCACAGGGGAGGGGAATCAAAGTACAAATGGAGCAAAAGGCATATTTGAGTTTTAAAATTATAAAATATATTTTCCATATTTATTTTTCCTTATTTCAATTCAGGTTATAAAATCAATAATTTTTTCATTAAGGTACAAGCAATGATAGCCTTGTTTAGAGAAAAAATAAAAATTGAAAGCCCAAAAAGTGATGTATGGTCTGAGAGGAGTGAGATAATTCTACCATCTTAATCTTCACACAACGCACATTCACACAGGGCTTTGAAAATACAAAAGATGGGGCACAGATTTAATATTAGTAATATACAAAATCCCATATCTGGCCACTTTATTCTTAGGATAAATCTTTAATATATAACTTTTTCCTTCATGGGCAATCTTGGCATCCAACAATAGACAGAATTTGGGCTTGTTTTGTTGTTGACTGTTTTTGCATCCATTGACTTTTATTCAAATAAAGTAACTTCTTCACCTATTGTGTTTGACATCATGTTGATGTCCACTTGAAAATAATTGGTTCCCAAATTCTAATGATGCCTGTTGTAGCAGCTGCAAGCACACAGAGATCACTGCGAGTACAGAATTCTTCACTTAGCACCACTGCCTCGTTGTTGATATTGCTATGAAGTAGCCAAACTACACCATTGCATCCTAATCTAATTCCTCGTAAAAGTAAGGTATCTAGAAGTTTATTAGCTAACCTTCATGAAAATTGAATGATAAAGTGATTTACAAGTTTGAAGAATACAAATCTAAAGAGCTTTCAAATCATGATTTCTTTAATACATTTGAGTAGTACAGTGACCTTGTCAGATATGTCAATTGTCGAATTAGACATGAATAGAAACTACAGTCACATTTCATGAAAAGTTCTACAATCTTAGACAGGATTTTTAATCAATCCAGGTCTCATTTCTGATCTATATAAAATGGGAATACAGTGTCTTCCTCAAATGGTTGCCTAAAGTTTAAATAAAATATATGTTTGACAACATACTGATTGTCAGATACTTAAGTTATCAATAAATTGGATTTATTTTAATGATCCAGACAAGAAAGTAATATAATAGAATATATTCCATATTTTAAATTTAGTGCTGTCTGACCATATGGAAGTGATATGACATTGTAGTTACAGAGTTCACACTCAAGAATGATACAACCGAGTTATGGAAAAAAGGCAAAATCCTAAAGTTTTAAGTTTATTATTTTATTATTGGTCTCACTTGTATTAATCCAAGACTATATGCTGCTCATGAATTATGGATAAAATACTCCTGCATGTACATTATAGAGTCAATAATTAGTATTTATTTAATAATTTTTCTCTGAGAAAAATTTATTCTAAGAGATTTAAATGCTGGTTTGGCAGACAAACAGATTATTTTAAAACATATACATTATTGCTATGGTGGTGAGTTTACTTCAAGTTCCTAATGACACACCCATGTTGCTCCTCTCCATTGTGTGCTGGACACTGAACTGACTAGCAAGTCATTCACGTTTGGTGACGCTTAAGAGTCACTTTTCTTCTCACGCAGCTGGTCAGATGCCTTGAAATTTCCCCTCTTGAATTTCTAACAGAGGTTTGCCTAATGCTCAGTCATAAACTATTATGAGTCTATGTTTCAAACTCCTTCAGTGTAAGTCCTACACAGCAGTGGCCTCACACCACTCCCGGCCTCACTATTGCAAGGGAAATTGCAGAAGCTGAAACTGCCTAAAATGAAAATTCTCGGCTCATCCCTAAGCAAAGTAAAAGCCCATGTTGTTTGCAGATATAGCTCCCAGTAAGCTGAGACATTAAGGCCAGGTCAAACCCAACTGAGAATGCAAAGGCAGAAAGTATTCCAGGAGTTCCTTAGGAGTTGAACACAAAACTAGTGCTGATTTCTGGAGAGACTCGGAATTCTATAGGCCATATACATATATGTGAACCAAAAACAAAAGGACCTATGGACTCGTGACAGCAGGAGGAACAGAGATTAATCCATTCCATTCTCTAGTTGAAAAAAAAAATTTTTTTCTCTCCATATCCCTGGGCCTACTACAAAGAGATCTAGATAGATTGGGAAGACTGGGCTCAAAATTATGCTTCTCAAACCACTGACGAAGTCATAGATACAAGGTAAAAGAAGTGATGGTGGAGAAGGTGCCTGAACAGGCCTTCATCCTGTGTTCAGATTGATGACTACCCTAACGGTCATCATAGAACCTTTATCCAGTAACTGATGGAAGCAGACACAGAAATCCACAGCCAAGCACCAAGCTGAACTCCAGGAGTCCAGTCAAAGAGAGGGAGGAAGGATTATAAGAGCAAGGAGCTCAAGACAAGGATGGGGAAACCCACAGAAACAGCTAACCTGAGCTAGTAGGAGCTCATGGACTCTAAGGCAGCTGGGGAGCCTGCATGGGGCCTAATGAGTCCCTCTGTATGTGGGTGACTATTGTGTAGTTTGGTCTATTTGAGGGGCTGCTGGTAGTGGGACCAGAATCTATCCCTAGTGCAAGAATTGTTTTTTTGGAGTCCATTCTCTATTGTAAGATGCCTTGCTCAGACTTGATGCATGGGGGAGGTACTTGGTTTTGCCTCAACTTAATAAGCCAGGTTTTATTGAATCCACATGGGAGGCCTTACCCTTTCTGTGGAGTAAGTGAGGGCTGGGATAGGAAGATGTGGGGGGAGTTGTAGGAGGGAAGCAAAGGGGAACTGGGTGGGATACAAAATAAATAAAATATTTAAATTTAAAAAAGAAAGAAAAATAGAAGAAATGATAGTGTCAGTCTGAGAAATAGAAGGAATATTGAAGTCATCGCTGGCAGTAGGTAGACATTTTCTGGAAATCTGAGCTTGAAAAACTTTTTAAAGGATTTACTAGCAATAGTTAACTGTTACAGCATGAGTGGACAGTGGTGTTATCGAGCAAGTAGTCTATCCAGTTTGGACGATGATGTATGTGTAGGTAGAGGTTTTCTTGTGTTTACTCTGAAATTTGTTTTACACACAACTGGTTTGGGACAGACCACTTTAAAAAGGTCTTTTAATTTTAATTTTTTTCAGCCTTTGATATCCTGCTGTCAAGACAAGCAAGTTCTGTGAAGTAAAAAGCCAGATAAAGAACACAGGCAGTACATTGAGTCTGCCCTTGTAACCTTGGTGACTAGGACACTGTATTAGCCACATCTATTTTTCTATAGTTACAATTTGTGATGCTCACAGAACCACAATAACATCTCAATGTGCATTTCTAAGAATGTGTTCTTAAATCTTGTCATTCTTGTTGAGTGAAAAAATGAACTGAAATATATTATGACCTCCTTTAATTCTGGGAAGTGGGGGAGGGGGCAGTTTGGTAATGTAAAGTTGATGCTGATATGCAGAGGGAAGCAACAAATGAATGCTTATGCAAGTCTGCAAAGGCAAGTATTTTTTAAAGCTATTTCTATCTCAGTAAATCAAAATAACGTGCCAGATGTGAAATGTAGTTTTCTATAGAATTCTTAATTTTCTGTATGTACTTAAACATCAGAGAAAAGGAGATTTATATATAGAATTACGCAAAGAAAATGGGTTGGACTCTTGTTGATCCTATTCTCCCTTCCTTTACTCCGACCCCCTCTCTCTTTTCTTTTATTCCTTTCATTCCTTCTATATTTCTTTCCTTCCTCTTTACATTTGCATAAAACACACTTGATTATGGAAATTGAACAGAGCCGAATAAATCACTGTTCTACTAACACTATTCAACATTGCAATAAAAATCAAAAAAGAGTTTCATTGTTGATTAATAAAAATAAGAAATTAGACTTCTTAAATTGTGCATTCTCAATCATTTCTAAGGTTCTCTAATTGTGCTCCTCAGGATTTTTAATAAACCAAATATCAAATACAGAATAAAACCCCCAAATTGAGCTTGAGAGTCCCCTAGACTAATAAGCTCTGCTTGCTTGCTCCTCTTGACTGTGAATCAGGATTTAGCATAGCCCATTTGCTTCTGTTCTATTATATTGCTTTCTACTGTACTGTATCACAGAGCTTTACAAATTTTTGTGTGTATTATTTTTTTGGATATTTGAAAAAAGGCAAAATTGGGGTTTACCTTAAATATTATTACTTGTTTATTGTTTGAATTAACTTTTTATCATTTGAAAGTTTCATGTATGCAAACAATTTGCTTTAATATAGTTCAGCACATGATCTTTCCCTCCACTCTAATTCCAACTTTCACAATACTCCCTCCCAGCTCCTTTCATCCTTCTGCTCCACAGAGTCCACTTAGAACATATATGTGTAAAATTCATTTTGGTTGGTATATCTATCCCTTCTCATTTTCTTACCTCTTCTGGTGGGCAGCCCCCTTTTCCTACTGATCACATTCCCACATTCATACCATTTTCTTTTGTTTATATCCTTCTAAGTTTTAATAACACCATTAGTGTGAAACTATCCACAATAATCTAGTGAGTAAATAACCCAGTGGTCATACAACTAAAAGCCATGGCTCTCCCTCTTCCCGAGGACTTCAATAGCTGATAATTATATAGCAAGCAACTTGGTCGCATGAGCCCCTTTCCCATATGTGAATGACTATTGAGAAGGCCTGTGTGTGTTAATGCCCAGTGCAAGTAATTGCAGCTTCTGTGAGTTCATGATTCTTTCGGTTGTGTCCTGTACAAAATATGAAAATTTGTAGCCCTTATACCCATTTGCAGGTGCCTACATTATTTCTTTCCCGTCTTCTGCAATGTTCCTTAAGCCTTGTAGGAGGTAGTATAAATAACTTACTTAGTTCTCCATCACTTTTTCTCTGCATCTTGAATGCTCTTGAGTCGCTATACTCTCCATTAGTCACTGTAAATATAAACTTCTCTGATTAGAGTTGAGATAGCCTACATGACAAGTAAAAATATGAGAAGTTAGAAGACAGTTTTGCATTATTTGTAATGAACTATTATCATGTGTAATGATTTCCCTTCTATGGCCTCTCAAGTGACACACGTTACTTGTAAGTTATGAAGAAATGAAACTGAAACTGAGGTGCTCACTTCTCTGCTGACTAGAGTGCCAGACGGTACTAAGAAAGCTGCTGGGGTAGAAAAAAAAGCTTTCATTCATCTTACTTAGATGCAAATCCTATAAACTACATCACCAAACCTGCCAGGTAAAATGTACCCACAAATGTAGTGTTGGCACAACTGCTATGAGGTTGATCACTGTTCACACGATTTAGTATTAAAAGACTAAATTCTGTTCTAATATACTCATAACAATAAAAGGCATAGCCCCAGAAGACTTACCGTCTTAGGAATTAAAGCTCTAAAAGTAGCTTTTGAAAATTTAGGATCTAAAGCTATTTACTTGATTCAAGAACAAAACATGAAGTCAAACTCCGTCCTGTTCCAAGATAGATGTACTGAAGCTGCTTTATGTGAAAAGTTTAATGTAGTGTGTTTAGTTAAAACAGCTCAGGATATTAACGCATCAATATTTAGAAATTTTAGGAAATTGAAACACAAATGATTAGAATATAAAACTTACTTCTATCAGGAAAGAGTAAATTAATATGATATTCAAATTAAAAAGAGCCATTGTGGCTCTTCAGTATCATCTAACATGTCAAAATAACTTTTCTTTCTGCAGTAATTCACAAATAGTCAGGAATTGATTTGTTGAAAAAGTTTAGTCTTCTAGTGGAATTTTAAAGATTACATTGACTTGGCTTTGTTGTCATGTTAGTTTGCCAGTGAATTAAAAGATTAATTGAATGTGATGGAGTTATAGTTCATTGGGTAAAAATACTTTCTGAACAACCAAGACTAAGTTAAATTTCCATCATTCACATAAAAAACTGGCCATGAATGTACATGATCTCTTAACCATAGAACCATAGGTGGCAGAAACAGGAAGGTCAGTAGACCTTGGTGACTACCAGTCTAGCTTCGGATTCAATAAGAGATTACTACTCAGGAGAAAAAGGAAAAGAATGGTAGAAGAATGAACTGGACATTTTACTCAGACATAAATCACATAAATCACATAAAACAAATCTTTCTACATACTCACACACAGGCACACACAAAACTTTCATAAAGAATAAGAATAAAATTTGTGTATGTGTCCTTCTCATGTGATTTTTCTTTACCTTAGAAATCTGCAGAATCTTTATCAAGAAGGAACACATGTATCTACCATGTACTTCTCAGACTCTAACTGAATAACATTATACTCTTTATAAAAGTACGAGTTTCTGAAATACAAATCATACTAAGACAAAGACTTATAAAACAATGCTTAAGTGTATAGATAACAATGAACATGTGTATATGAAAAACTATCTAGATTCCTAGTTTAGGGCAATCTTTCTAAAGGAGCTACTGGGAAGTCTCAGGCATCAAGAATAAAAGAGATGCAGTTTAACAAAACTATAGAAGTAAAAGCCATGCAATATGAGAAGACTGGAGATTGAGAAAGATATGAAGGCATTTGAAGAAATCAGTGAAGCCTGATATGGCTTGCAGAAGTGAAAGAGGACAGGTGAGAAGGGAAAAGTGGAAATATCATGGCAGTCAATGAACAATTAATTTGTAAATATTTTTTAACAAGAATTATTTTTCCATTGCTAAAAACCTATTGAATTCTTATAGCTGCTTGTAAAGCTAAAAAATTTTAGTACTGTAGACATATTTTTTGTCTCAGTTAGAAAATATTGAACCCAATGGAAGAATTGGTCTCCTTTAGCTATGCACAGTGAATCAGGGTTAGTATCTCTATCTTCCTTGGTGAACACTAATTGATCTATTTATTTGAAAAGGAGGAGATGACTCTACTATACAGGTTTTACTACCTGGCTTCATAAATTCTCCCTGCTGCATAGTTTTCTCTTTGTGAGAATTTTATATTAATGAACTCTTATTCTTCCAACTGTTATTTTGGATTCTCAGGAATCACTTCACTTAGAAATTGGCTTTTAAAGTCCAATAGTTTTCATTTCTAAAGCATATGTCACCCTCACTGATTCATGCTTATACTGAGTCTTTCTAGAAGCACAATTCCAGTCAAAGACCCCACCAGCACATATGCCAGATGTTTGTTTGAGACTGGGTATAACATTGCCAAGTGTGTATTTTACTTCCCTAATATTTTTAAACATTGGTATATGACTATGAGAATGTAAGCTTTTTAAATTCTTAAAGATGTTATGAATCTTCAGAGAGGCAACATCTCTATCCAGCAGCAGATGGGAGCAAAGTTGAGTACCCACTGCCAGATGTTACGCAGAGTCTAAATTGGAGGTCTTTACATGGTCTTTCTCCTTGGAGAGAGAGGAACCTCACTGAAGATGGGAAAAAAATAAACTTCAAGAGTCAGAGGGAATGGAGGACACCAGGAGAACATGTCCCAACAAATCATCTAAGCAGGGTTCACAGATAATATAGTGGCAAGCACCAAGTCTTCACATCTCTGCATCGGGCCCTCTTCTGTATATATGTTATGGCTGCTAACTTGGTATTTTTGTGAGTTGCGTAACAGTGGTAACTGCTATATCTCTGATTTTGTTGCCTACTTGGGGCCCTTTTTCTCCACTTGGGTAGCTTTGTCCAGCCTTGGTATGAGGGTTTTCTTATTTTATATTGTTTTGTTCTGTATGACTAGCAGTAATCTCTTGTAAGCCCCCCCCACACACACACTTTTTCTTTTAAGAGGAAGCAGGTGAAGTAGATCCTAGGGAAGAGGAAGAAAGCTAGGAAGAGTAAAGGGAGGGAAAACTGTTGGAGGAGGCCACTTGCTTTTCCCAGTCACTCGGCTAGCTTAGACCCAAAATAATCACACAGAAACTGTACTAATTAAATAACTGCTTGACCCATTACCTCTAGCTTATTATTGGCTAACTCTTACATATACATTTAACCCATTTCTATTAATCTA
>JAQHUG010000350.1:53329-74078 GCA_028555095.1 Dicrostonyx torquatus | reverse complement strand
AAGAAGAAGAAGTTGTTGAAGAGAGAGAAAAAGACAGAGAAAGACAGAGAGAGAGGAAAAGAAAGCCTAGCTGGGTGAGACTGGAAACCTGTGTTTGGAAACAATTGTATCATGAAGAATTAATAACCCAGAGTCAGATATTAGGGTTCCACCCAAAAAACAGAAATCAAAGCAACAAAGCCAATAGAGAAGTCTTACCTCCATCAAGGCTAGGCAACTGAAGATTAAGCCAACTAAGCAAACAGAGCCTCTCTCTCTCCTCACATTTTATATTTCATCTTGTGCTGGGATTAAAGGTGTGAGACACCATTCACCTAGATTTGTTTCTGCATTGATATTGTGTAGCCCAGGGTTACCTTGAACTCAAAGAGATCAATCTGCCCCTTTCTCCCAAATCCTGGGATTAAAGGTATGTACCACAATTGCCTGACCCCTAGTGAATTAACATTACACTTCTGATATCTAGGCAAGCTTTATTTATTAAAAATAAATAAAATTTCATGATATTTAACTACATATTCTTCTGATTCTAAGAGTTTCATTTTAACAAGAATACTAATTAGCAAATTCATTTTTAACTTGTTCTAGTCCTAATGTGTTCTAGTCCTAATGATGTTGTGCTGAAATCACTAAAAGAGATCCAATAAAGTAAAACTATCTGTATCAATAATTATTTCTCTTCTTGGAATTATTTCTGATTAATCATATGACTAAACTTCTTAAAGAAAAGAAACCTGGCATCAAGGATACCCACAGAAATCTACAAAGATAATCTCAGCTAAGATTTCTAGCCATACTGGAGAGGCTACCTGAATCAGATTGGCGACTACCCTCATTGTCATCAGAGATATTTCTTTTCAGTATCTGATGGAAGTAGATGTAGAGATCCATAGCCAAACACTGGGCTGAGCTCCATGAGTCTTGCTGAAGAAAGGGAGGGTGGATTGTATGAGTCAGGGGGCATTACCGGGGAAATCAACAGAGGCAACTGACCTGAGTTTGTGGGAGCTAATGGACTCTAGACCAACAGCTAGGGAGCCTCCATGGGAACCCATCTAGCCCCTCTACACGTGTGAGAAAGTTGTGTGGCTTGGCCTCTTTTTTCCTAACATTGAGATCATGACCTCTCTTGGTACTTAGCTGATTTTCAGGAACCTGTTCCTTATGCTGGACTATCTTGCCCAGCCTTAAAGAAACAGGAGAAGCTCCTGAGTTAAATTGATATGCCATGCTTTGATTAAGTTTGTGGGAGATCTGTACCTTTTTGAGCGTAGATGGAGGAGGAATAGAAGAGAAAGGAGTAGATGGGAAGTAGGAGTGCAGGGATCTGAGAGGAGAGGATGGAGGAGAAACTGTTGTTGGTATGTAAAATAAAATAAAATGTTATTTAAATAAAATAAAATAATAAAATTTAAAAATATAGTATAATGTGACCTGTCTAGAAAATGCAATATCAGTAGCATTGTGGAAAAGTTATTGCAGAGAATAGCATTAGGAAGAGCGTGGATCAATACAATGTAAATACTGAGATTTATCTCAACTACATGTACTGGCCTTTTGGGATCCTCTTCTCTTTGAATGTATACCTTGCTCAGCCAAGATGTAGTATGGAGGGCCTTGGACTTTCCACAAAGCAAAGTGCCTTACCCTGTCTTAGGATTAGAAGGGAGTGGAGTGGGAGGATGTGTAGAGGGAATGGGAGGAAGGGAGGGAGGGAAAATTTGGGTTGGTATTTTAAAAAAAATCTAATAAAAAACAGAGAGAGCTTGGCAACTTTCAAATGTGAAATTATAATTCTTCACTATTAGTAAACATATCTGAAAGCAATGCCTTACTAAGAAGACTGTAAACCATTTCAGATCTAAGATCTGAAAGAAGAAAAACCCTACAATGTTGGGGACATTTTTCTTTCAGACAGAGTACATATTTTATTTTTTCTTAATTCAACGCCTTGAGAGAAAAAAAATGAATACAAAATTAAGATTATCTTTATTTTTTAAAAATGGAGCTTTTTTCTGTCACTACAAATCATTTATTATGTTATTTTCCATGGTGTCTGGGGTCATGGGACTGCTTTGGCTACAAAGCTCATGATTTGGTCTGGGCCTCAGGACCAAAAACACAAGGTGAGACCCTGTACCAAGTAACATCTAGTCTTTGAAATATCCTTATGTCTGTCCTGAGACCACTGTTCTCTTGATTTATTAGCTTGTTCCTTTTCTGGTCTGTTGGAAGAAATAAATTGGCACTAATTTTGTATCCCATGTTGTTGTTCCTAAAGTAAGTTTGTCAAAATCCCATGAGGGCATGACATTAGAAATGAAGGAAAATTTCCAAGTCAAGTAATTACACCTAGGTAAATAAGCAATGTTCTACTAGTGAATGAACACAGCAAATGTTCCTAGATTACAATGATGAAGTCATCACATCATGGTGCTGATATTATCAAATAATCCTTCCAGTGTGGCAGATAGCAGAGAATGAGCAGGTTCCCTCTATATGACAATAAATGAAGACTATGAACATGTTTCAACTGCCTTTCAATGCCTCTGTCCCAGAATAACCACCATCAGTACTTAGTGAAATTGTTAGCCAATGGTGCTGGCCATTGAGAATATAGAATTGGTCCCTTTTCTGATTTATTAATCTGTTTTCAAATGAGACAGCTTCCAATGGAGCAGGATCCTGTTGGGAAGTGTTCTGTTTTATGGACTGAAGGAAACAAGAACAGGCAGATACCCTCTAGAACAGTGGTTCTCAACTTCTAGACTGTGACCCTTTTGGAACAAAAGGGTCAAAATTTGGGGGTCAAATGAGTCCTTCCCTGGGGTTGCATATCAGATATTTAAGTTACAAATCATAACAATAGCAAAATTACAGTTATGAACTAACAACCAAATAATGTTATGGCATGAGGAGCTGTATTAAAGGGTCACAGCTATCTGGTGCTATTGGTAACAGTTCTTAGAGTATCCTTATTATGAGATATGCCGCTCTGGGTATTCCACCTGCAAAAATGTATTAATTACTATACACCTATGTTTGTATATATGTTGTATGATATCTGTGCTACAGAGCTCCATTTTCTGTTTCCATTCCGTGGTTGCTGTTGATGTTTCCATTACTGAAGTGTACAGGAGTATGTGTCCAAGCACAGGCATACACAGGCATGCCCAGTTGATAGAGAAAAATCAGGAGAGTTTGAACTAGTCCAACCTTTTAGTAGCTAACAAAAATCAAATTAAAACACACAGATATGTTTAACTTGAAGTATTCATGCACATCAATATGTTGATTTTCTGTACTGAAAGATGAAAGAGGTCAATGCAGTTTCATATCTTCTTCATAATTAGAAATATTAATGTCTGGCTCAACATTAGACTCAGTGTGCAATATGCCATTCATAAAAATGGTGTAATAATTTTCAAATTTTTTTGTTCCATTGACTTAAAATTCAATGCTTTCATTGGATCATTTTTGGTATTCTGGGTCTGTATCAGGTTTCGGGAAACACACAGGATGTTCTTTCAATCTCATGTGTACATTTTCTATACTGTAGAAAAATATTTTTCATTATATATCTAAATATATCTTTAGCTTCAATTTTTTTTTAAAAAAATACTGTAATGTGACTTATCTAGAAAATGCAGTATCATTAGCATTGTGGAAAACTTATTGCAGAGAATAGCATTAGGAAGAGCATGTACCAATACAATGTAGATACTGATTCCCACAGAAGTGTAAAAACTAAACTAGACTAATTTAAATAAGAGCTACAGGAACCAATGGAAGATCTACAGTTGCAAGGCCATACCAAAGGAAAGAAACCTTTGTAACTTGGTGGGGAAATTTCTGACATTTCACTGTTTTCTTCCTCACTTGGGACTGAGTAACTTGGTAGTGATGGACAGAACTCTAATTGTTAATCATTTCTTCCTTTCTGAGGAATCAGGAAATGTTTCTCTGATTTCTTTCTCAGCCCTTTTATTGTCTGAGTTCAAGAAGGATACTGATTTTTTGAGTTAATCTTGTATCCTGCTACATTTGTTTTACCCCATTAAATTAAAGTTAATTTGGGGGAGGATTTCAAAGGAAAAAATAAATGTCTTGAGAAAGAGTGCTTCTTAAAAGAAAAAGAAAATTGGACAAAATTTAAAAATTTAATAATTATTAATGCTACTAATATATTAAAGCATCAAAACACATAGGAAGCAAGGCAGGCCAACACATGCTATTCTCCTAAAGTATATACTAAAAGGCCGCTTCCCAATTTGATTTTCCTTAATTAGTTGAAATTGGATATGAGTTTAATGATTTGTTTTCAAATACAAAGAGTGGCTTCTTTCCTAACAGAATTCATGCCATTTCCATGAAAAATTTTAGTCTATATTCCTACACACATGACACTGAGAGATGAGCTTTCCTTAGATTTATTACTATATAATAATATGCGCAATTTTGAAGATATTTTAAAATCTGGCTAAGGCATCTATCCACAGATGTTCCTAAGTTGCAAACAGTGTTTTTCTTGTTCAGAGGCTTAGTCTTCCAGGTTATAAGGCATCAGATATCAATGGTACTCCAGGAATATTTTACAGTGTATCACAGAAATTCTTAAAATGTGGGCTATTCTCCTTCCAAATTACCTTTTTTATATGTTTGGTTTCATAATTATACCCTACAAATATTTATCAATTATTATTAAACATATGCTTCTAAATATATTTGGGCTATGAAAACAATCATTGGAGATGAAAGATTATAATCCTATGTTTGATATATAAAAAGAAAAATCGATTTTTAGCTCTATGTATACAAGCAAACCTTTAAAATGCATTACTTACTCCTTAATAAAGAAAATATAAATTGTAATTGCAAAATTTCCCAAAATCTCATATAGTGAAAATCTTCTATTGATTTTTCTTAGTTAGTTGAAATAGAGTATGAGTTTAATAACTTGTTTTCAAATAGTGGTTTCTTTCCTAACAGAATTCATGTCTTTCTCATGAAAAGTTTTAGTCCATATGAGCATCAGTTCTTACACACTGAAATGCTGAAGTTGACTTATGCTGTTTTCATATGATGATGAATGTTTCTACCCATTTTCAATTTTATGGCTTGGTGGTCCACATAACACTCAACTCATGATAAATATTTTAGGTTGCACAGCAACTGATAAAGAATAGAATGATGGAGGAAAACATTTGTAAAAACAGACACACATAAGATTCAGGGACTATAGTTTGGCTTTATATTAAGACAAAGGACATTTTTCATTTGACTGCTGAGTAGTGAATATGCCTCATTTAGGTTAATATTACAGTTTATATAAATTATATATTATATTATTATATGTATGTATGCACCTATGATATATGTTTGTGTTTCTGAGAGAGAGACAGAGACAGCAAAAGACAGAAGATTCGAGACAGACAGACACCACACACACACACACACACACACACACACACCACAGAAGACATCTTTGTTGTTATATAGGTATTTCCTATGGAAGGGAGTGGGGGGGGTCTCGTAAGATACAGAAAATTAACAAATTTTACATATACGGGAAAGCTGAAACTTTTAAGATTCATGAGGATTCCTTCATGGGATACAGACACAGTATACAATTGCTGAGAGGTAAGACTGAGCAGCAGAGTTGTTGAGAGGAGATACTTAGACCTGTATAGAAGCCATTACCTTGTGCAAAGTGTTCCAGGGTTGCAGGTTTGTGCACATAACCCGTGTGGTGGTGGGTTCTTTGATGGTTCACCTACATTTGAGTTATCTTTGCTCCTATAAGGCACTCTAATTACATACTCCTGTTAATAGTACATGCATACTCCTGTTTGTGCATGCATGTGTACATGTGTGTGCGTGCGTGTGTGTGTGAACTTCACAGAGATTAACCTTGACTGTTAGTCCTCATCTTTGACCTAGTTTGAGTCAGGAATCCATTTTAATGTGTAAGCTTGGCTATATGGTTAACAAGTTTCCAAGTATTGTCATATCTTTTCCTCTCCTCTTACCATAGGAACCCTAGAGTTACAGATATATACTACCATGTTTTCACATAAGATCTTGATTTGAACTAAAGTTCTTATGAATGGACAACAAGGGCTTTATCAACTGAACCATCTTCACAGCCCCAGGGTTTCTACAAATGAAGATAGAGTTTTCCTTTGATACCAAACATTTATACTCATGTCAAAAAATTTATCAATGTTTTTGTAGGAGGTGGAACTGTAACCCAGTGGTAGAGAAATTACTTACCAAGCATATGGTTCTGAATTCACCCCTAGAATTATTAAAAGTATATTTTTCTCCCAAAAGTTTAAATTCAGTTTTAAAACTTTTACAGTAAATCTTTACCACTTCAGTGTCTGTAAATTCACTTTTCTTGATTTCATAGACATCAGTGCTCACGTTTGTTTAGCTTGGACCATACTATAATGTATATTTTCTTTTTCCATTGGTTGACAATATTCATATTTTATTGCTATGATTTATTTTGTTTCCAGCATCTTTGATAATATAAATGCACATGTTTATTGAATTACCAAATAAATAGAAATCACAGGCTAACATTACACTGGATATTAAGATTGATGTTACACCAAGTGCACATGTTCCATAGATTCTCAAACTACCTTAATGTCATTCAAACTTGCTTATAGTATCAGAAAATTACTCTTTGTGAGTTTTGAAAAATCATGGAGATTTGAGAAAAGACTAGATGCCAGCCAAAATTATCCTGCTTTTAACTCTGTTTTAGAATTGTATTGTGCATATAAAACATTTATTGCTATATTTTAATTGAGAGATTATAGTATCATTACATCATTTGTCACTTACATTCCACTTCCTCCTAGTGCTCTCCATACACCCCTTTATTCTCTTTCAAATTCAAATTATTTCATTTAGGAATATACACACCAACAATTAAATGGAATAATTAAAGAAAAAAGACCATGTATATGTTTTTGAATATTAAAGTTTCAACAGACGAAAAGTACTGTAAGTCATTCAAAACTTACAAATCCAGAGTTAAGAAACTATAGAAGTGAATTTTTTGTGGACCTTTAATTACTCTTGTTATTCTCAAAACCAAAATCTAAAGGTTAGATAAGAGCCAGCATTCCTTAGTGAATGGAAAAAAATAAAAGGAGAACATAACTGCTCCTAAATGGTTCAGGGTTTTATAGATAGAGATATAGATAGAGATAGATAGATAGACGGATAGACGGATAGACGGATAGACAGACAGACAGACAGACAGACAGACAGACAGACAGATAGATAGATAGATAGATAGATAGATAGATAGATAGATAGATAGATAGATAGAGATATGGAAAAATACTAGAAGAGGCAGAGGAATCTGGGAGAGTCCCAATTGAATGTGACCAGCAAACTTAACTGAGTCAAGTGAGTAGATGGAGTAGGGGAGAGGAGAGAGCCCGAAGTTAAGAGGTCAGAAGACCAAAAGACCAAGATGTCAGTGTAGCCCAAAGGCCTGGATCAATAGGGAAGAGAAGCTTGAGAAAGGGCAGCCTAGCCCAGTCCCTGGTGGAGAGTTCAGGGTAGCTCTCAGGCATGAGAAGTGCTAAGAAGCCAGGACTCCCCCGATCGAGACTGATGGAGAGGTAGAGTCTGCTCTGATGTGTTCATAAGCATTTCAATTAGTCTGTTCAGGGTTTCAAGACCAAACATGCAGGACCTTGGGAAATCACTTCCCCTCATTTCCCTTTGGCCAAAGGGACAAATGAGTATCTGGTGACTGTTAGCTTACTGAAGCACGTACTGGCCTCCAGGCTTCCTGGGTATCATATGGACCTGGTACACATTCCAGAGTCCATGTGGGTATCCTGGCTCTTTCTGCTCTTCTCATCACTCCTTACCCTAAACTTCTACATCGTGGTAGTTTCTTTCTTCTGGTCTCATTTTAATCCCAGCACTGCTATTCTGACTGTGGGTGCTTTCTTGCCCCCTCTCTCTTTCTCTTCCTCTGTTGCTCTCCCACTCTGTCCTCTCATTACCACGTCCAGCCCGCCAGCCATATTCACTTTACTACTTGTTCTCCCTGCTCTGAACTCTTCCAGATGCCGCTGACCGTCCTCTTCCATATCTGCAATAAAAGTGTCCTGCCCACCTTGGAGCAGTAATGTCATTGGCTTATACAGTTACATTAATTCAGAATATTGCTTTAAAAAGCTCTGTTCCTTTTTGTTGAAGTTTCTGAATGGAGATTGCTTTACCTTTCATGCTGCATTCCTTCACAATAATGAACTTCTTACCTGCCATTCACCACATGTCTTTGCAATATTGATATGGAATTCTTACTTATATTTATATGTGCTATTGAATGACAGGAGTATAAATGGCACCAAAATTCACATCCTGGCCTATTTACTTCTTTAGTAGAAATTGACTCATAAAATGTTTTATATCTATATTACATGCAAAGTATTCCAGTAAATTACACATAAATATCTTTTTTGCCTAATGAAGCAAGTATTTTTAAATTTGTTACATTGAGAATAAAATGTTGCTCACTTATGTAAATAATATAACCTGACTAAAAATTGCTTATATATATGTATATATTTATGCTTGCTGATTCAGAAACTTATTTATATGTATTGTACAAACTACATCTACCTATGAAAGCAGAATTAAACTCTTAAGTTTTTAAAATTTCTCATTCATAGTTAATTATATACACACAGTTTAGAATTTTAAGCTAGTGACATTAACTTGCCTCATTTTCTTAGACTTTACACATTTCTCTGAGAATTAAAAGATAGTCACATGCTGTAGTTCTTTTGTGTTATATTGAATATCTTAATGTACATTTACAACAAAACATTATACTCCTTTACAGAGTTCCTTTCAATTATCTTAATATAGACTTGATAGAAATAGTTCCTTTTAAATTACAAATGTTTAGGAGCTTGCAAGGGAGATGTTTCAGTGGTTGAAGAGTCCAGACTTCTCTTGTAGAATATGTGACTCTCTGTGTGTGTGTGTGTGTGTGTGTGTGTGTGTGTGTGTGTGTGTGTAAAAGTGTGTATGTGTGCGCATTTGGGTGAGAGAGGGGGAGAGAAGAGGATGACAAAAGGCGCATGATGTGACTCTCCTGAATAATCCTTCTTCCTATACGGATCAAGAGTTCAGATCCATGGTGGAATAAAATTTGAAGAATAAAAGGCAGGAAAGGGTTGGGAAGAGCTTGGGGGAGAGGGATGTTTGAGATGGAGAAAGAAAGGATATGGGAGCAGAGAAGAAGATATCATAACTAAGGGAGCCATTTTGGGGTTGGCAAGAGGCTTGGCTCTAGAGGGGTTCCCAGGTGTCCACGGGGATGTCCCCAGCTACGACCCTGGGCAGTGGAGGAGAGGGTGTCTGAACTGGCCTTGTCCCATAGCCACACTGATGTCTATCTTGAATATCACCATAGAACCTTCATCCAGCGACAGAAGGAGATAGAGACAGAGACACACATCGGAGCACTAGACTGAGCTTCCAAGGTCCAGTTGAAGAGCAGATAGAGGGAGAATATGAGCAAGGAAGTCAAGACCGCGAGGGGTTGGTCCACCCACTGAGACAGTGTGACTGAGCTAACGGGAGCCCACCAAAACCAGCTGTACTGGGACTGAATGAGCATGGGATCAAACTGGACTCTCTGAATGTGGCTGACAATTGGAGCAGACTGAGAAGCAAAGATAATGGCACTGGGATTTGTCTCTACTGTATGTACTGGCCTTTTGGGATCCTAGTCAATTTGGATGCATACCTTCCTAAGCCTGGATGTAGGGAGTAGGGCCTTGAACTTCCAACAGGACAGGGTGCCTTACCCTCTCTTAGGACGGGAGGGGGAGGGGAGGAGGGGGAGTGTGGGAGCAGGAGGGAAGTTGGAGGAGGGGAGGAAGTGGAAATTTTGAATGGTATTATTTATAAAGTAATAGAAGAATTAAAAAAAATAAAAACAAAACAAAAAAGAATAAAAGGCAGGTGCAATGGGGGCAGGTGAGTCATTGCAAAAAAGCACTATGAGCCTTCTGTGGGACTTGAGAGCAGTCTGGCCTATAGGTCGTACATCTGCAACACACTGGACTCTACAACATTTAGAGATGAAAATTAATTTACCCCAGTTAAGTTTACATTCTATTGACATGATTTCTGCCTTATCAACCTTAGTTAATAAGGTTGGGTTAGCTGGGTGTCACAATCGGCCTTACTCTTGGAAACTAAGAGAGTAAAATGTGTTGTTTCAAAGTGTGGAACATGTGACTGTTTCTTCAGTTTGACACATAATTTGAAGCTATCTAGGATCTACCAAGCACGTTTGCTGACACAAGCGTGAAGCTATCCAGTTATGGAAAGGTAATGCGATGTATCTGGTATGGTAGAAAATATGTTTAAACAAAAGACAGAGAGGAGGGGAGGCTCAAAAACCAAGGTACAATTCAGAAATGATTGCTTTGAAACTGGATAGTAAGAAAAAACATTCCAGCAGGAGGCCAAGGAGACAATACCACTGCGTGTGAGTTCTCACCAGTAAGAATGTAGTTAAAATTGACTACCGCTAATATCTTTTCTAGAATGTCATCTTTGGTATGCAGTATGTCCATGCATGCATGTGTGCAAGCTATATGAACATATGCTTTCATATATAAATATGTATAAAGTGTCACAACACCAACATTGTAACACCATGCTCTCTCTATCTTAGAACCTGTTTATCCAAGGATAAAAAGCTTGTGATCCCATTTTAACTGATAGATTCTTACTTGATTAATGTTCATGTACAATCAAATAACCACAAATAGGTTCCTAATTTAAGCAAAACCAACTGTGGAGCTCCTGTTTGCATAAATATTTCAATGAAAATGATTTAGTAAACTGATTAGTTTATGAAAGACACAAAATATTTTCAATAAAAATGTAAAAAAAATGTAAAGAAAAATGTTTCTTATTGTCAAGTTTGTGTGGATATTATTATAATATTTAGACATTATTTCTCTTAGTTGAAGGCCAAAATTAAATTTCTTTGTTCTTTATCATCCTGTGTACTATTTGTGGTGAATTTAATCCCTCTTAGTTAAAATGTGGTATAATACTTAAAATGCCATTGTTTTTGTGAACCCTGCCTGTAAAAATGCAATAGTTTAGATAATCTATAATAGAGCATTCAATCCAGTACTTAAAAACATTTTATGTGTACAAACTGTCCACAATGTGAAATATAAATTATCAATTGGAAATATTTCTTTTTAAATTAATGAACTTTTCCCAGCCCAATCACAGTTTCCACTCCCTCTGTCCTCTCCTCCCAGTCCTTTCCTCCGTCCAATCCTTCTTTTTTTCTGAAAAATCAAGGCCTCCTATGTATATCAGCTAGTCATGACATATAGAATGCAGTAAGACTAGGCATGTCCTCTCCTATCAAAAATGGACAAGGCACCCAATAGAAGAAAGGGGTCCCAAAAGCAGGTGACAGAGTCAGAGACAATACCTATTTTTCTCTCTCTCTCATAAGAAGATCAAGCTACATAACTGCAGCATATGTTCAGAGGACCTAGGCCAGTCCCATGCAAGAGTCTGGTTATTGACTCAGTCTCTGTGAGACCGTATGAGCCCGAGTTAATTGATTCTGTGGGTTTTCTTGTGGTGTTCTTGGCCCCTCTATCTCTCACATAACTCCCACTCCCTGTCTACAGGATTCCCAGAGTTCTGCTTAAGGTTGAGCTGTGGGTATTTGCATCTGTTTTCACCCATTGTTGGTTGAAGCCTTTATAATGAGAACTGGGCTATCACAGGTGGACAGGGAGAAGGCTGTATTAGGAACTGGGCTTGGAACAGGAGGGATCAGGTTGGGGGAGGAAGAAGGAAGAGAGTACTGGGAAATACAACTGAATCAAGGACATATCTGGGATAAGCTAGAAACTTAGTTCAGTGTAAACTCCCAGGAATCTATGAGGGTGACACTGGCTAAGACTCCTAGCAATCATATATGAAGCCTGAATAGGCCATTTCCTCTAACCAGGCAAGTGAATCCCAAGTGGAGGGATTCAACCCCAACTAGCCACATAACCTCTGACCTACAATTTGCACCAACTACAAGATATACTGGAGCAAAGATGGCACAGAAATTATGGGCGTGGCCAACCAGTGACTGGTCTAGTTTGAGATCTCTACTATGACACGGCCTAGAGGTCCAGGATCTAGATGACGAGCAGTCCCAGAGACATAGGATAAAACAAACATGACCAGCAAAAATGAAAATATAGTCGATGAAATGATTCCTAATGATGTTCTGCTATACTCATAGGTCGTTGGAAGTATTTCTTAAAGATAAAATTCAAGTTTTATCTTTACACCTACAAATGTTATGATAAAGTTCGTGATTTTCAATATGCAATTAATTCTCTTAATTCTTATATTGCTTAAACTGAATTGTGAAATGGTATTTTTAAAAGTTTCATGCTCTTTATAACTAGACATAATTTCTCATATGCCTTTATGCTCTGGTTCTGGTCTCTTGTTCCCAGAGTGATTCTATCTTCAGCCTTAGTCCATTAAATACATGATTCAAGTAATATTTCTTCTACAAATCAATAGATTATGTGTTTCCAGGATTGGACTCTATTTTGTTTCATTGTACTACTTTATACTTATTCAACTTATTTTAAAATTGTTATAAAATTTTTTCTTGATATACTAACCACCTAACTTATTTTCAATACTTAATTGTGTGGTTTGAACTTTTATTTACTTGAGTTTAAAAGACAAAAATATTTGTGGGTTTGGAATTAATTTAATCTTTATTTCTTGATTGACAGTTTTATGTTTTTTCACTAAATTTATTTTATGGTGACTACATTTATAGCTTAAATTGATGGTTATGCTTATGTATATTGTGAATATTTTATAATTTTATTGATATCTTTATTTTATTCATAATAGTATATGTTGACATTTGTACAGAATTTTTATTATAGTCAAATTATTTATTTGCCTCTTGCTTGCCTGCATGCATGCCAGTGCATCACTCATGTTCCTGATGCCTGCAGAGACCAGAAGAAGGCTCTGGATTCACTGGAACTAGAGTTACAAAGGGTTATAAACCACCATGTATGTTCAAGGGATTTAAACAGAGTTTTCTGAAAATGCAGTTAATGCTGTCAACTAATTAACTAACTCTGTAGGCCATTGGATTCACTAAACTTTAAACAAAATACTTAGATTCATAAGCTTAATTAAAAATTTCTGATTTTAAGTTTATAACCTGTGTCATTAGTGCCAAACTCCTTCCAATGATGAATAAAACCCAGACAAGCTAGACAGGATGAATTTTAAGCTTTTATGTCAACCATGAGTTTACTTTGTAATGAAAACAATGATTTTTCAGGAATTCCCAAATGTGCAGACCTAATGGTATTCTAGAAGCTGCTTTGAACAGGGAGAATATGTGATTAATATATAAGAAGATACTTTAAATCTAGTCGCTGGTGTTTTGCTACATAACGTGGAAAATAGGGTATGGAATAAGCAAATGAAAGAACATGAAGTTATAACAAATTCCCCAGGCTTCTGAATTTATTTCATATTGACTATAACCCCATTGTAGTATGAATGTAGTAATAGGAGTACTGACTCCAATTGATCCTTCCTCAGTACATGGGTACAGATGAGTGGGTGTCCTGCGAGCTCATAGGAAGAGCAGAGTTAACTGATCAGGTTCGTAGGAGACAGTTACTGAATCCTTGCTTATTAGAACTGAAAGATGCAACAAGTGAGAACCAGACTACATGGATAACGATTAATCAGGAACTGGGATTCCTTCGAAAAGTAGAATGAAAATGAGGTTGGAGGAAAAGCTAAGAGAAAGGACAGGAAGTAAGTAGACCTTCAGTATTTGAAGGAACTCCAAAAGCAAATATTTAAACTTGGGTCTTTGAAGACTTACTAGAATGAAGTCCTGAGAGGACAAAGTTCCTCAGAGCAAAGATAGCACTGTGGAGAATGTATACACACATTACACACACACACACACACACACACACACACACATGTAGAAGTAAAAAAGACAACACTATAAGTCATGTGTACATTCACACACATACGGAAGTCAAAAAAGACAACCCTGTGAAGAATGTGTACATATGCACACACACATACGGAAGTCAAATAAGACAACACGGTGAAGAACGTGTACACACACAGATACACACAGACATAGAAGTCAAAAAAGATGACGCTTTGAAAAATGTATGCATATGTACACACACAAGAAAGTCAAAAAAGCTTTAGAGGAATTTTGTAAACTAAAAGAATGATCAGATGAGCTCAAGAAATAATTAGAAAAAGAATTTCAACAATTGCTTCTGAATGGATACGAAAGGTCAAGCTCTGTCTCTAAAAATCTTGATTTTTGGAACATGAGAGATGACCACACATTAAGTATAAGAATGAGATTATCTATTCAAAATTGGTTAATGTGATGGTACTTGATAAGCAAGTACCATTAGGATGGGTGCTAAGTAACAGAAAATATTTAATGTGTTAAGTATTGTCCAAGACACGTTCAAGAGTATTATTTTAGTGATAATGAGAATTAAGCAGGAAATTCTTGAAAAAATTATCAATATTTTATTCAATTTCCATAAATTTTAGGAGTGAGATTTAACTCTCTATTTATTATTCAGAGACTCATGTTGCTTTTGCATTAGAATTCTAAGTGAGCTTCAATAGGGGCTGCATCTGATCTTTGGTCATCTCATAAACTAATCCCTAAGCTTCAGAATAAAATCACCTAAAATACTAACAGTGTCCCTTTCTTTAAGAATGGTGACAGTTCTGTCTCTATCACAGTGAGAAGCACCAAGTAGGAAGGTTTTGTAAGAGTATATTGAGTGTCTTAAGTTTATCAATACAGCATCAGTGTTGTTACTGAAGTTTTTTAGAAAAAAATAAGTATTCCTTTGTGTCAGATTAATTAGAATTTCATACACAATATAGTAACACAGAGACTCTCAAAGCCAGCTTCCCTGAAGAAAACTGCCTCCCTATCAGTATCCATCAATTTTGAAAAGCTTCTCAGGCAAAATGGATTCTGTAAACCCCTCTCCTCCTACCCATGTTGGGATTTTGACTGACCAGTTCATCTTCCTGTTTAAAAATTCTTCTCTGAGTTTCTTCAGAACTCACTCTGTATTACAGGCTGGCCTTGAACTCACAGAGATCTGCCTGCCTCTGGCTCACGAGTGCTTAGATTAAAGGCCTGTTCAATTCACATTTCCTGTAACTGTGAAGTTCATCTTACAATTGATGGTGTTTGTGTCTCAGGAATAGGTCTTCAGATCATTCTACAAAGTAAATTTCACCTCAAAAGATTTTCTATCTTAATATCTAAAATAATAACTAAAAATAAATTTTATAACCGGCATTTTTGCAATGTTTACTGTGAGGTACTTCCTGGAGTTTTTTAACCTGGAATTAATTGTAATGAAAATATTCTTTAGGCAAATAAAATACTAAAGAAAAATAGACTGCATCCAAGAAGCAATAGCTGAACTAGGCGGCAAGCTATGCTTAATTCGCAGTTCAAGATTTACAGATATTTCTAATTATAATTAAAATTTAGACATATGCACAGATTACCATGCTTGAAATATTTTCATTTCTATATACATTTTTGATAAATCTTATATGTCCTTACAGATTTATAAGGCTTTTTATATTCATTCTGTACTTCTGTGTAGTACTTGAGTTTAGATGGTATAGGAGGTCCTTCTATGTTTTACTTTCATTGGTTAGTAAAGGAACTGCTTTGGGCCAATAGTGGAACTGTAGGGGAGCAGAGATAGGATGGAAAAACTAAGTGGAATGCTGGAAGAAAGAAAGGGGGGATCATAAAGACTTAATGAATTAGCCACCAGAGATAGACATGCTGAAACTTTGCTGGTAGGCCACGACCTTGTGGTGATATACAGATTAATAGAAATGGGTTAAATTAAAATATGAGTTGGCCAATAAGAAGCTAGAACTAATGAGCTAAGCAGTGATTTAATTAATACAGTTTCTGTGTCATGACTACAAACTTGACTATTAAAGATAACTATCTATTACATTACATTTTTAAATGAGCTGCACAAACAAATACAAAACATACACTATCCATACTTTTTGTATATTTTCCATCTTTATATGACCTTTTTAACTCTATTTATTTATTTTTATTTTTTAACTTTTGTTTTTCTGAGACAAGATTTCATTGTGTGTCTTTGGTTGCCCTGCATCTCACTCTGTAGACTAGGATGGCTTTGAACTCACAGAGATTCACATGCTTCTGCCTCCCAAGTGCTGAGAATAAAGGTGTGTGCCACTATGCCTGACCAACTCAGTCAGTAGAGCATGAGGCTCTTAATCTCAAGGTCATGGTGTTATAGGAGGCTATTTGTTCATAACAGGCCAGATTCAAAATAATCACACAGATCTGTATTAATTAAATCACTGCTTGGACTATTAGTTCTAGCTTCTTATTGATTAGCTGTCACATTTTCATTTCACTCATCCCTATTAATCTGTGCATCATCATGTAGATGTAGCTTATTGGCAAGGTTCTGGCTTGTCTGTTTCCAGTGGCAGCTACATGGAGTCCCCCTGACTCTGCCTTCTCTCTCCCATCATTCAGTTTAGTTTTCCCATCCTAGCTCTAGTCTGCTAAGCCACTGGCTGAAACAGCTTCTTTATTCATTACCCAATAAAATCAACACACACCAGTCATGATTTGAGCTCCATGTTGGGAGCCAAATGTAGCTTGATTAATAAAAGTCCAGAAACAGATATTGAGGATCAACCTGAATGTCAGATAAGCAAAGCAGCTGGCCTCTGGCTCTTACCTCTGCCTCAGTCCAAAATGGTGATCAATGTAAGGATATTTAGATATTTCATTTGTATTTTAATAAATGAAGTTTGCTTGAAGATTAGAGAGTAAAACAGCCCCACTCATCAGCCTTACCGACCAGGCAATGATAACACATACCTTTAATCCCACTAGCCAAACAAATTCCCCATAGAAACTGGACGATAGTGATCCATGCCCTTAATTCCAGCACTAGAGAGAATATAAGACAAGAGAGGATATGTCTCGGGTACAGTTTCTTTCTGAATATTCCTGGAGGCAAGAATGCTATTTCAGACTGAGGTCGAGGTAAGAGCCAGTGTCTGGGTTTTTTGCTTCTATGAACTTCAAGCTGAACCCAATGTCAGTCTCTGGATTTTTATGAATCATGCTGTACTCGAAGGCATATATGAAAAATAAACACCTGTGTAAATGTGCATATACACAAACACAAGCAACAAGAGAAGATATTTTCTGTTTTATTATATTTTAATGTTGTCTCTCAAAAGACAAAGAACCAAACAAATCTTTCTTAGAATTAGAACTATGTATTCTGTTCCATTTTTAACTGAGTTTTAAAATTGAAAATATGATTTGCGACCAAATCTTATAATCAGACCAAAAATAGAAACAATTTCTAAAAATTAAGTTTTAGGTGTAATAAGTATGCTGTAAATTTTATTTATTAAGCTATTATGACTATCAAAATACTTAAGTGGATGTGATTGCATTTTAAATAATCATTTAAAAATATTATCTTTAGTAGGTATATCAAATACAGAGCAATAAGTGATATATAATAATTACATTGTATATTTACCTGCTTATTAGGCATTTTATAGCTAGGTTAATTATAAAATAAAAAAGCTTACTCCATAGAGTATTATTTTGTCAATAAAGAATTTATATCAAAGTTAGCCTCTCTCCAAAACCTTTTGCACTCTAATTGAATTTTGAAGATTGGAACCAATCTATCGTATTTCTCAACATTGTTTTCTCCTAATTATTAACTTATGTAATATTTAATTACTTAATGCACTAACTGTTTCGGGTGTTCTGAATACAAATATTCTAGAATGGGTTGTTAAAGGGAAGCACAGTGTAATACATTGCTCCATGAGTAAACAGATAGTTATAATATGTATTATCAATGAAAATTAGTGGGTGATTTTCTTATGAAATGTAAACGTTACACCTGAAGTTTTCAACAGAAGTCTTCATATTGTCCCTACTATTCAAACAAGTCTACATCTACAACAAAACCCCCACGGATCAAGGAATATTGTAGAAGAGGAACTCAAAAGATTGTAAGAGCCATGAAGTCTGCTTTGAGATGATGTCTTCTATATATGAAAGGGAAGATAAAACAATGGGTATCAAAAAAGATGATAGAGGAAAGCTATTAACCAATCACATAAAGTTGGGGTGTGGCCACTTGGACCTCAGGTATAAAATCAAGGGAACACAGGTGCGCTCTCTCTCCACACGGTGTCTACCGGATGGATAGGACTTTGGACCTCCCACCCTGGTAGCTTGAGTCTCCCCTCTTTTCATTCATTAAAAATACCCATTCTTATTGAGCTGATTGGTTATTTATTGTGCCAGCCTAATACATCTACATCTGGTTGTCGAAAGTAGCTTTCAGAGCCACATAGACTATTCCAGCCCTCTCTGGGCCCTCGCTCCCGGCTTCCACCCAGCACCCTCCCTTGCCCCCGAGCCTTCACTAAGTGCAGCCCTCACTAAGTGCAGGCATCCAGCCCAACCAATAGCCATCTCTGCTACCCCTGCATGTGGAGGCCAGCCTGCCCTAGCACCCCTAGGCCCAGCCCAGGCAGGATCAAGGCCACCATGGACCCGCTGTGGCCACCGTGGATAAAGGCCATTGCTGCGCCTCTGCCACCGCTGCGGGCAAAGGTCGTTCCTGTGCCTCTGCCATTGCCACCATGGGCAAAGGCCATTCCCATGCCTCCGCCACTGCCACCATGGGCAAAGGGTGTCCACTTTTCTGGTGCACTTCCACAGTGCCTACTTTGTGCCAATAGAATGGGAGACTATTGACCAGCCACAGACCTTCACAGAGCACCCGGTCTGTGATTTATACTAAAAATACTTCTTGATTTGAGTATATTTTGCAGCTCCCATTCCACCTAAATTCAGATCTAAACGAGCACGTGAATTCAACTGCATTGCGACACCTACTGGCAAGCAATGGTTATTACACCTACTCCAATGCCACAGGTGAGTTTTGAGGAAGGGGCAATATGTCAGACAATCTAACCGTCTGAGGTTTTGATAGCTTTTTCATTTATACCATGTATGAGGTCTTCTAAGACACATATGAAGCCCTTCTTACAGGGCTATTTCTAAAATTCACCTTTTTACTTGTATTCTGTAGTTTTTTCATAAAATTATGGTTTGACAATAATAAGATGATGCAGTCTTTACAGACTGAATCCAGACTTCTTAGAAAAAATTGGAGATCTAAAAAGAAGATGGCCAGCTTAACTAACAATTTTCAGTCAGCTGAAGTACTCTTAAACACAATTCAAACTGGTGCCAAGCTCCTTAAAGAGGAGGTCACGCACCCACAGGACAATACAAACACTTTACATACCAAAACTCAGTCAAATGAGCTGCTTTTAGAAATGGTCCAGACTGATACCAAACTTTTCAAAAAAGAGATTTTACAACAGAGAGGATGTTAGGATTTTGCTTAACAGGACTCAGTCAACTGAGATTTATTTGGAAAAGGTACAGTCTGATACTAATTCATTTAAAGATAGATTTAGCACACTGGAGAAAGAAATAGCTGATTTGACACATAGGACTGAGTCCATGACAATGGGTGCTCAAACATTATTTGACAGAATTTGCATGGTTGAATGTATTAATCAGACTCTGTCAAAGGAGTATGACAGATTGACTGATAGAATGTCTCTCCAAGAAGGTACTATACATGCCATGAGGATTATGTCCAAGGATTAGATATTATCTCTAAAAGACAGACTTTATACCTTAGAATCCTTAATGAGGGCATTAGAGCACAATACTGGGGAGGAGATCCAGATCTTACAGAAAGCAATGGTAAACAGATTTGAAAAGACTGAGAAAATTACTGACTTTGATGACCAGGAACAAAAGGTAGGAAGGCAAAATCTAAATTCATCAATGTGTAAAACTCTCCAGGATAGCTTCCCCAGAGTTCTACCTGTCTTCCCAGTAATAACTTCAGAAAATGTAGCCGGCTCCAAATACCCTAAGGTTATAAAGGAATATAAATGGGAGCCTGTACGCATGAGTGATTTGAAAGAAATTAAACAAGCAATTGTGATTTACAGACTATATTCGTCCTTTGTTAGAGAGATGGTTGAAACCTAGACTTTCAGTAACAAAGCCATGCCACACAATTAGGCTCACTTAATATCAGCTGTCCTAGAAAGTAGACTACAATTGCTCTGTGATGGCTTTTTCAAGAGGAAGTGAGAATTTTAGAACAACAGGAAAGAGCAAAAGGAACTGAGATTTTCCTATATCAAATTCTAGGTGATGGACTCTACTCTGATCCTCAGGACCAAGCTCTTTATGATGACCACACCCTGTCCATGTGTATCACAGCAGCTCTAAAGGCTTGGGACAGAGTTCAGGAACCAGGGCAAAGAGTGGAATCATATCTTAGGGTTAAACAGGTTCACAGAGAAACCTTTAGTGACTTTTTACACAGACTAACTAGGGCTGTACAAAAGAAGATAACTGACCCAGAATCTAGACGTATAATAATTGAATCTTTAGCTTATGAGAATGTCAACATGGAGTACTAAAGGATCCTAGGGCCTTTAA